>OZ038437.1:18315261-18410541 GCA_964036275.1 Litoditis marina | reverse complement strand
CAGAACTTGACTTCTCATTTGACAACACGAATATTTCAGAGCTTGAACTCATCACAATTCATATGAATCAACTATTTCCGAATGGTCCGTTTGAAAATAACTTATCTTTCCAATTACCTATTTTGAAATCGGAAATATCATATTGCAGCTAATGTGTTTGAATTGCCAATGGAACAAGAAATATTGGTTAGACAAGGATGTGATTCGTTGAAAACCGGCTAATTTCTAGTTCTTTTGAGGAAATAATTGAAACTTCAGAATTTTCTCGATCAACACGATGCGATAACTTTTCAGAAACAATTAGCAACGGATTTCGAAAAATCATTTCTCAAAACTGCCCGAATCTTCTTCTTTTTATGTTTGGAAGTGTGAGTTGTAAGATTCCTTTGGTCTCTGTGGTTTTCTGTGCGAACAGTTTTTCATTTAAATTGAGGTTCTCAGTGTGCGAATCCAACAAAAGGAAAACGTATTTACATGATAAAAATTATTGGGACTTGGAGAACCTTTGTGGTGCAAATACTATTATGCCACGTGAAAACCATATTTTATCTTTTCAGAAGGATTCAGATGACTTTACAAGTGAGGAATTGTGGCTGATGTCCTATGTGTGGAAAATATGCGCGTGTTGCGGCGCTTATGTTGACATCAGTCAGTTTTATCTTTTTCATTATGACAAGGCTTGTGGGACATTTACTGAGAATTCTGGTACATGGTATTGCGTTAGCAAAATCAACTTTGAGTACCCCTTCGAGTGGGTGACGATTAAGCTCAAATGCATTAAGCTACAACCCATAACTCATGTTTAAACAACAACATAAAGTTCAAAGTATCACAATGAATAGTATACATGAATAACCGATGATCGCGACTAGTGAATGTTTTCAAATCCGTCTACTTTTACTTTTAGCTAACGCTACTTTTTGATTGATGTGCGATTTGAATGAGAGTTTTTCGTCAATTATAACTCCCAGGTCACCTGCGAAACCCGGCGCATTTATCACATGATTATCAATTCTGTAGTTTGTACGCTGATTGTTTTTGCCGAGATAGTGTGCAGTAACTTTGTTGGGAGCGAGTGGAAGTTGCCAGAGTCTGGACCAGGCGGCGTAGCAATCCCTCAAAAATCTCATGAGATACCTCATGAGCTATTCGTATGAGCTTCTCATGAGATTCTATTGATTGCTATGCTACAACATTGAGAGTTAACGAGTAGCTCATCAGGTATCTCATGAGAAACTCATATGAACTTCTCATGAGATTGGAAGGATTGCTACGCCGCCAGGCGAAAACTTGATCAATTGCGTTTTGTAATTCTTCTTTAACACAACCATAAACTTTAAGATCATCTGCAGATAGCGCATAGGAAACTTTATTACTTAGAGCGAGAGGAAGATCATTTATATAAAACAGGAAACGTGGTGGTCCAGTAACAGTACCTTGCAGGCCACCAGATTTGATAGGATTGATAAGGAAATACACCAGAAAGGAGAAAACTATTTGCAGTTCTCAAAATTTTATTTTCATAGTGAATTTTATAAATTAACCATAAATTGAACATTTAAGTTGTTTGAAGAAAAAGTCAACTTCTCATCGGCGCTGATCGTGCCACACCTAGAGTTGAACAAAATGTTACCAAGGTGTTCCATAATGTTTGGTCTCACAACAGAGAGAGGGTGCCAGTATCGCTGTGGGTGTGTTTTTCATAAGGATGGTGAATGTCCTTTCGAGAGGAAAAGGAATCATGGGCCAGTTGGAAAATGCACGAGTTCACTCAGTAAGTTATCCTATGCGATAAAATAATCAGCAAAAAACTAACTTTGAGGAAAAAAAACTCCTAAGCCAACTCGGTTTCTTCATCGCGAGATAAGATTTTTGCGTTCGAATTGCTCTTATTTACAGTTTCACAGACTGGAGAACGTTTGAAATGGAAGGTAAAAAGTCAGTGAAACGTCCTCTGATGGTTTAGAGTTCAATATAAACTGATTGTTTTCTTCATTCGATGTGACAGCGACAATGCCAGTCGAAATTCACTGCCAGAGACACACATGTATCCTTATTGGTTGAAGAGTTACCAGGTACATTTTGCGATAGTGGCTGAATGCAAACGTCTTATTTTTTTAACAATTTCTCTGTTGTGCTTTTTCAGAGAAAGAAGTTATCGTCGATTTTGTGAGAACTTCGTATCCGGGAGGTAAGCTTATACAGTAGGGTCGAGAAAAACATTGGTACAGAAAACAACGATATAGAAACATATTGAACCTCTTTTCAAGTTTAAGTTTTTATTTTTTTTTGGAATTTTTTAGAAAAATGTAACAGTAGTGTCTGTTAATTTTCAGGTTATTTTATGTCAATAATTGGATCCTTTGTTAGATGTATGATTACACACGGTACATTGGAATCAGAACAACTTCTGAGATAACATTATTTGACATTCCTAAGACATGGTTGACTCCTCGAAGCAGCCAACCTTTAAATATTTCGCTGGTCCTCCGCTTTTCCAACCCTGGCGCTGTAGCAATCCCCCCAAACCTCGTGAGGTCACCTCATGAGCTAACTCACCAGCTACCTCACGAGCTTACGTCATGAGGTTACTATGCTTAACCATTGTAAATTTGAGAACTGGCCAGGTACTTGGGAAGTAGCTCACCAACTTTTTTCGCGAAGTTACGCTGACCAGTAAGCTGGCGAGGTGCGCAGCAGCGAGAGAGTGTGCTATTTTGAGAGGACAGAGGGGCGAAAAGCGCCACATTATCAAATCAACGGAGACCACGTTTTGTTGGTGAGGTGCTGGTGAGGTGGCAATCAGCTTCCTTTTTTTCTTTTATGTTGAAATTTCTCGTTGTTGTGTTTGGTAATTCGCACTATCAAACTACTTTTTTGTTTCATTTAACATACTTTTTCCCAAATAGTATGTTTCGGCCAACGATTTTCATTTAGTTCGAATGTAATTAGGTATAAATAGATTTCAAAGAATGTAAGTTCTCCAAATTACTTGATTTCGATGGTATTATCATCAATATTGTTTTGAAGTAGTCCAAATTAGCATAATCACCTTGTTTACGCAATTTATTTGTTTTGCAAACTCTGAATGCAAAAAAACTGGTAAATTAACCCAGCTTTTTATTTATTGTTCACTTGTCTTTCCAACTCGTTCAGTTTTTGTCGCTAACCATGGTTATCAAGCAAGATTAGATTGTGCATTCCCCTCTCGCATTGTTGGTTTCCATTTCTCTTTGTTTTTCATACAAGTTCTGCTGTATATATCTCAAAATATCTCAAATGATATATTTTCAGCTCGGGACATGGTTGGAACAACATAAGTCACAGTTTGAAGTTTGCAAGAGTGTGAACGGAAACTCGAAGTACTTTGATAGTTGTTTGGTGTTACTGTAATTTCTTTCAGTTTTGAGATTTACGGTTCTCGGTTTCTTATGGTAGTGAATGTATTCTAAAAGCTTAGGTGAAACCACTCTTCTTATATAGTTTGTTTCATTCGCCTTGAGACTTGTTGGTATTTCTCAAAAATGTAAATGCCGCATGAACCGATATATTTATCACGCCTCCTATCTCTTTTACAAATGTGTCAAAATAGCGCAGCGGCTAGTGAGTCGGACTACTAGACTTACGTCGCAGGTTCCAATCCTCCAGTGGATTTTTTTTCACATACTTCAACTAATATATGAATAATTCGTATATTGTTCAAAGTTCAAGGTGCAACTACAGTTGTGAATATTCCATTCTTCTTATTGACTAGTTCGATATAAATTATTCAAAATGGAAGATTTATAAAAAAATTATTCATACTGAAAAATTTCAAGAATGAGTTTCTCAAATTGATAATTTGAATTGTAGTAATTACGTTGTATCCATGGAAAATTTGAAGAAATGCATTAAATTGGGCTTTTCTCTTAAATTGTAGCATCTATATTTCTCCCACAGAGATTTTTCATAAACATGTTCGAAAATCTCGGCCTTATATATTTAGTTTTGTTGGGTAGGCAACGTTTGGTGAATACAGTTCGCTCTCACTTTTAAATTCAGTGGGAATAAAGTATTGATTGAAAAACTGGTGAGCTGACGAGTAGCTCGTCAGTTCCTCATGAACATCGTGAGTAGACCTCACGAGGTTCACTCATGAGATCTCGCTAGTTTTGGGGGGATTGCTACAGCGCCTGGCTTTCGTCAAAAATTCACATGAAACTAATTTCGTTCAGAGTCTGTGCTCTCAGCGTTTTTGAAATACATGAAGGAGGAGTGCCCGGGAATAATCGAAATTATAAAACAAGATCAGGTTGGATTCAATTCGTACTAACAGTGAGATTTTTTTCTTCGATTGAGAACGAGAAATTATGAATAAGTTTACATGAAAGTTTACAGTCTTCTGACCTTAATTGATGTAATATACAATTGTAAGCATATTTATTTCGAATCTGGGCTTGAATTAAATGAACTTTTCTTTCTCACAAATCACTTAAATAATGAGAGCATGTTCATGTGGTGATGGTACTGTGACTGCTGCCTGCACAATTGATAGAACCTTGTTTTAGCCCCCTACCTTGCATTCCCATATAAAAATGATGCTGAAGACCGGAGCTCAAGCACACTGGCATGCGAGACCCCACTCTTATTTTTTGTTTTCTTTCGAATATAGAAATAGTGCATGTTTCAAGAGACACAGGCCAGAAATAGTATCCGCAATTTTCATACATATTTATGGTGCCTGGTCAATTCATTGGTATACTCAGACTGTGTCAACCAACCAAAAGCTCATTGGAGAAAACGCACGACTGGAGAAAGAAATTGCAAAGGTACTCGAGAAAACAGTTTGAAGGAAGTCTATTTTGTTAGAGTCCTCGTGTAACTCATGATTGGCTCGAGAACCGTGAGCCTCGAACGTTAAACTGACGAAAGAATGCAATCATGGGAAAAAAAAGAACCCAGGCAGCTGAAAAGTTTTTTGATCAATTTACAGAAATAGTTCTACTTTCAAGAGTTATTTTTGCAATGGTTCTCTAGGGACAACATTATAAGGTTTCCTGAAAGGAAGCGGGCCAATGTGTCCACCCAGCTCTGAGCTACTGCGTTTGTAGTGAAGTTTCTAAAACACACAGGACTATTTCTATTACTGAGCCTTAACTCATCTTATTATCGTTAATCTGAGTTAGAAGAAGGCATGCTCTAACCAATTCTCTCATCTCCAAGTCCTTAACCGCACATAACTTCAGAACACACGGCTGGAGGCGGACATTGAGAATTTGAAAAATGAGAGAGAAGCAGATAAAGAAAAGGCAAGTTATGTTTCTCACTGAGGTTATGAGACAAAACGTCAACGTAAATAAGTTCCTATATATTAGTGATAATCCTCTACGACATCTATTCTGTTTATGAGTTGATTTGTTAACAATATAATGAGCGATGTAATCAGGTGTGTTTTTTATTCGTGATTTTTCTTCATTCCCGGGTCTTTTCAGTAGTAGCTCGAGTGAGAGAATGAATTTTTCATGACTTATGCAAATACATTTTTTGTCACTTCTATTGTTGATATTTAGATGAAGACTGAGACACAAAAACTTGTTCAAGAACTGGAAAGCGTCAGAGAAGAATTGACGAAATCAGAACAAAATAGAAAGAGTTCTGATCAAAAACGGGAGGAAGTTTGTGACAAGAAACAATCAGTCTGTGACGAACTGAAGGCTGAGGTAATTAAACGATTCCAGTCAATAAGAGTCGAAATGAAAGTCAGATGAACATGGCCGTTCCAGCACATTTTTGTTGAAATGCAACTAACTTTGTTTGGTGAAACATGAAGTGCTCGGCAATACAAATGTAGAGCTATGTGTTAGGTGATTGAAATGAATATTGTCAACACTTTCTTATCACGCTCTGCATTTCTCCCTTCGAACACTGCTTTGCAAGTGTTTAAAGCAACAGATGAAAAAAAACAGAAAGAAAATATTCATGACGTTTTGTAGAGATGAAGCTGCTTACTTTACAAAAGAATACCTATGGAGATTTATCCAGTTCAGTGGAAAAAACGCTACAGATTGATATTATCAATTCCCTACCAAGTTCCAAGTTTTCAGAATGAAACACTGAAGGAGAAACACATAGAGGAACTACTTTGTTTGAAGAAGAAAGAAGAGAAAAAGAGACAACAATTTGCACAGGTGAAACAATGTTGAATCACTTAAATAACAAACAAAACACTCAAAACACTCAGAACACTCACAACATAAAAAAGTTCCTTTCGAGCCACGAAAACCATATCTAAAACCAAGATAAACTGAAAATAAACCACAACGAAAGCCTAAAATTGCATTATGACAGTTGTAACCAGAGCATTGAACCACAGTTTCAGTGCGCGACGGCTTATTACGTACATATTTTCAACGCGACATCAAAATACAATGAAGTGCCAATAACCAGAAATCCTAACAGTTTCATATGTATTTATATTAGTTATTTTTGTGAGATTTATCGACATAAAATATTTATTATACCAACTGCGAATAACTATCAAAAGAAGCTTTTGTCTCCATAAGCCTGTTTTTCTCACTGTAGAAAACCAAGAAAAAGTTTAACGGTGTGCTTAACTATTTCGTTAAAGGACTGGAAAAAATCCATTTGGTCCTGTGCCGATGCACAGACGGGTTGAGGGTTACCGTACTCGGCAACTCAACTTCGGATTTTTTTCGTTCAAAAAAGTCAGTTGTTTCGTGAGAAGAGGTAAAACGAACCATTTATTACACACATAACAACATAAAACGAAGTAAGAGGAGATCGAATGAGATCTGTACCATGCTGACATGGTTATACCTTAGGTTTCTTGGTATACTGCCTCTTCTTCTTGTGAACAGGGCCCTTTGTGTCCTTACCGGAGGATGGACGAGGCTACCCGATGAATGCGCGTTGTACCTGAAAAGTAAGAGTTGATATATGGTACTATCGCCCAGGGATGGGATGGGTGAGTATTTGATAGTTATTCGCAGTTGGTATAATAAACATTTCATGTCGATAGATCTTACAAAATATACTATTATACCAACTGCTCTTAACTATCAAAAGAAGCTTCTTTGAATTACCTCGATAGTACACGAGTCTGATAAGAATTTTCTTTAGTTTCCCTGTTATAGAACTTGTGGAAGGTATCAGCCCTATTTGACCAGCAAGCCGCTTTCATAATTTGTTCTATCGAAGCCCCTGATACGAGTGCTTTAGAATTCCCCGCTGAACGAGTTGAACGAGCACCAAAATCAGAGTTTATGCCTGCTAACCCTAACGTAGACCAACGACTGATTGTCGCCGGAGAAACCGGTTGGAACGTAACGTAAAACAACAGTAGTCTATTTTCCTTACGCTTTGCTTCGGTGGCCTTCAAGTATGCGGAGATACACCGAACCGGACATAGCCGATTTCCTGTTCTTATTACGGTAGTTAAGGTGGAACACCCATCGCTCTGCATCTCTTTGTAAACTAGTGATATCGAAAGCAGAAATCTCAGATACGCGTCTGAGAGAGCAAAGTGCTAACAACATGGTTAGTTTCAGAGTCAGTGTTTTCAGAGGTAGCTCTACGTTTGGCTGAAATCCCTTGAGGTAGTCCAACACCATGTTAACGTCCCAGGTTGCACTATACTTAGGAGCTGGTGGGATTGTGCAAAAGAGGCATTTCATGAACCTAGATACAGTGGATCTCTCCGCCAACTTGGTGCTTTCTAGATGGTCAAAGAACGTACCTATGGCGGCTTTGTGAGACGACACAGTTGAAAAACTACGTACGATTGCATGCAATTTAGTAAGATAGTTACACAATGAGCTAGTACTAGGAATGACAGGAATGTAAGCATTCTGAGTATATTTGTACCAGGATTTCAGAGAGGAATCGTATTGTTTTCTAGTACTCTCAGACCAGCTGGCCATGAGCACGGCGACAGCTGCTGCTGAGAACCCGCACCGTTCCCACACTGAGGCGAGATCTCCCATACCAGGAGGCGAAACGTGTTCTGTTTCAGAAGTGGGTGCAGTGCGAGATTTGGGCTGCATAACAGCCGCTCCCGCTGAGGAAGCAGGAGGGGGGGGGGGACCCCTGCAGTGAATCAGGGCCAGCGGAAACCATGGCTGGCTTTGCCAGAGGGGGGTCACCAAGAGCAGGTGTGCGTTTTCTGTCACTGCCTTGGTGATCACTCTCGCAATGAGGCAGAACTGAGGAAATGCGTGGCCGAAGAGGTCCCACCATCTTTGAGCAAAGCAATCTACCTTCTTGGCTTCTTCCGGCAGTTTGCTCGGTATCATTAGCCACTTTTGCCGACTTCCAGTTCAAATGAACCAGCACTGGAAGTAGTGGATTACCAACTAACCTTGGAGTATAGGTCTTCTTGGTGGTGTCTGCTTTCGGAGGAAGAGATTTTTTCTCAAAAACCGGCTTCCGCAGTTTTTCAATTGACGAATGGTGGAGTCGCCAGCTGTCAGCTCCTCTCAAAAAATTGGTCCGAAGAGCTCGGGCGTCAGTTCCTTGGTGAAAAGATTACTGAAGAACGTGCCTTCCAAAGTCAAACGCCTGTAGCTTGGCATTGCTTTCAAAGGAACCACATCCAGCTGCCTGGAACACTCAGAGTTCAATAATTCTTGAAGCCAGGTAATAACAGACAACACACAAATGAAATCTCTCGGCGTTCCGCAATGTCCTCAATTTCCTTGGTCAAACAATGTAGACCAAACCAACTTGACTGAGACTTACTTGAGCGCAAGTTCCCTCTGCCAGACAACGGCCTCTCGCACTCCAGCTCCTAGCAGGTTCTTGAGAATGTCGATGTGGCCTTGAGATGTTGGTAGCAAGGGTGTTCCCTCTTCGTCGGCGCCCACTTTTATGATGAACTGGAACAACAATTGAAGATGTGAGCATGAGGATCAGTAGGTTATACCTATATATAGCTGTATATAAACATCCTGCTAACAAGAGAACTAATTCGGGTAGTACTCACTTCAAGAATGTTGAGACCATTGAGGAACAGGTCGTACACGCCTCGTACGTCGTTTTCGGATAGCGAGACTCTTTCCGCCTTCTTTCGCTGATCTTTCTTGAGGACCGCCAGCGCTCTAAAACATACATGTAAGATAGTCAACTCATGTACTCCTAGAATAGAATAACTACAAAGTTAAACGTGAAGTTTCTAACTGGCTAGTCCGCTCAGGTTCAACGAAAAGTTGACCAGTACTTCTTGATGGATAAATTGAGTTAAGAAATTTGAAAGAGAACAATTAAGTACTCACTCATCCATTTCCGCAGGTAAAGCCATAGGCGAAGTGACGAGTGGCAGATCAGCCAACAGCTTTGCCCTATCCGCGTACGACAGAAAGCGTCCCCTGGCCCGTTTTTCGAAACCCTTTTCAGCTTCCGGTGTTATCCCGACGCGCTTGCGCGTGTCAGGCTCCACAGGCTGAAAAGAATAAAGTTGGTTATTGCACTATACATGATTAATGATGATACACAATATAGTTCTCCTCTACCAACTGATCTATTGACGGACCACGTATTCTACCCTATATAAATCCTGTAACATGTTCGACCCGTTGAAACCGAATTGAAACAGGATTTTTACTTTGGGTGGGGCCGGCTCAGTGTCCATGGCATCCGCATATAGTCGTCGCCAACGGAATAGCGGGAGGGTACTGTATATCTCACTTTCCGCTGTGTACGCACACATGTATTCAATTGCAACGCAGGGCAGCTATGTGCTCTAATAGCGCAGTGGTTAGCGCCCTGCTGCGAATCTTTTGCTCGCAGGTTCAATTCCGGCGAATGACGGAAATGAATAAATTTGGCACTCACTATACTCCTCCTTCCGCGAAATCCGAGGAAGGTTCCAAATCGAACGTTCCGACTTCTTCCCCTCTCGCTGAACAGGTTGGGAATCCTCCGAATCGTACTCGCGTTCTGTATCTTGAGAACTTGCTGCTTCCTCATCAGAAGACTCCGACAATGAAGACAATTGAAGGTCACTCAGTTGATTCCTTCGTTTGATCATTTTGAAGTGAATCAATTTGACAAAATTGTACCAGAATGTCACACATTTAACCGAATTCAGAGAAAAACACGGTTGAACAGAGTAATTTACTTCAGAGTGATGCAAATTACTAAATAAACATAATAACAGAATGTTAGTATACAGTTGAGAAACACATGGAGCTCTTACCGAGCTCACGAAACAACTGACTTTTTTGGACGAAAAAAATCCGAAGTTGAGTTGCCGAGTACGGTAACCCTCAACCCGTATGTGCATCCGTATGTGCACAGGACCAAATGGATTTTTCCCAGTCCTTTAACGAAATAGTTTAGCACACCGTTGAACTTTTTCTTGGTTTTTTACAGTGAGAAATACAGGCTTAATGAGACAAAAGCTTCTCTTGATAGTTAAGAGCAGTTGGTAGAATGAAAACGCATCTCTACACTATGACAGACAAAACTAGTCTCACCTGAACTAATGTTTCTAATATAATCCAGAACTCCTGTACATGTTTTGCTGTCTTTTATAGATACTCGAGGATATGAAGAGTCAAACAGAGCATTTCAAGCAAAAATGGACTGCTCTCCAAAAAAACTACAATCAACTGGAGCAAGTTGTGAGTTTTAAACTTATTTATACTCAAGTGAAAATGTAGAAAAAAAACATAGAGTTTAGACATTAACTTCACGTTCAGAGAAGATTATTGCATTTTACTGGATTCATGCCAAAAAACCATTTTGATGTCTTTTGGGAAACAAATATGGTTCACTCCCGACAAGCTGTGTACTGAAAATCTGTGACAAGGATAAAGAGGAAAACCTTATAATGGAGCGAAGTAAAAATGAATCTTTGAAAAAAACATTCAAAGACGCCATGATACATTGGTTCTCACGGATGTGTACCGAATATAACCCATACAATTGAACATGACTATTAAGAAATAAAATGTGCGGTCGTTAACTGTTTGAAATACTCATAAATACAAAATAAGTTACCTCCGATACACGGTTGATTGAAACGGCAAGATGTTTCAGAACAAAAGACTGCAAGCAGAGGTGCACCATGTGAGAGATGAGAAAGAAATAGTTAGGGAACAGGCAGGTTTTAACTTTTGCCAAGTATGAACTCCTATGGGACAACAAACATGATATTTCAATATTGCATTCAACGTTGACAACTAAAGTTCTAATCTGAAGGGTAAAATCCTTCCTGCAAGTTAGAGACTCAATTCACTCTTGTAATTTCACATGTCTCTTCGTTTTCGCATCTAGTATTCATAAGTCATCTAGTCATTCAGTAGAAAACGAGTTCTGCTGAAATTTATGGTGGAACGAACGGTTTTTTTGCGAATAGTATTGCTTGCGCTCGAATCCACATGTTTATGTGCTGAAAGTCGCAAGATGGAGTCAAACTTAGCGATTTTGTTAACTCGCACTTTCTCTGTAATTGAGATTTAATCAAGCCAACCAACATATATGCTTCACATCAATGTATTTCAATAATTGAGTTGTGTTTGGGTAGAAGCGGAACGAACCTGTTCTCCCTCTGTTTACTTTTCTTTTTACTTCTCTTCTTCTCACTTTCTCTATCGTTCTTTTCTCCCTAACTAGTGCATATCAAAGAAGAGTTCACTGAATGGAAATGTGTTGTGCAGAACATGTAATCAGCTATGTTCATGTACCCCATTATACTCAGTCAATATGGTAATTAATGATGACTTTTCACTCTTTTCAGACACTCGCAAATGACACGGCAAATGACGAGTCTGTGCTGAACATAGAAATGAACTCGTTTCAGCCACTTTTCAATGAAATTCAACAAGTAAGTCATTCTAAATTACTATACTCATTTCGTGTTGTTGCAATCGACTGTAATATTGTTCGTTCAAATTATGTACTGAATCGAACAACAGGCGGCGTAGCAATCCCTCAAAAATCTCATGAGATACCTCATGAGCTATTCGCATGAGGTTCTCATGAGAGTCTATTGATTGCTATGCTACATCATTGAGAGTTCACGAGTAGCTCATGAGGTATCTCATGAGAAACTCATATGAACTTCTCGTGAGATTGGAGGGATTGCTACGCCGCCTGACAAAAAAAGGGAAACTGGAATTTTTTCTCAGTTTAACAATATCATAATGCAAACTCTCGTGACCAGTGTTGTTCCAGAAAGTTTCCGAGTTGGGTAAAAGGATTTTCTCCGTCAGAAACAATCAAACAAGGAGAGAACTGACTCAGAAGTTAACTCCCGCAACCGACATTTCCTGTGAAGTGGAGGAGACAGTTGTGACTGTTCTGAAAAATGAAAGAGATAAACTCCAGGTAATACTTCCGTTTTTAATTTTCCTCTCCATCGATGAAATAAGTAGAGTGAGAATCAAAACGACCACTGATTCACTGGAACTGGTGCAAGGATTGTCATAAAAAGGAAAATCATTCTAATCAAATTCGATTTTTAGAAAATCGATTGCGTCTTTTGCGCGTGTGTATTGCATGTTTCCTCTATTGTGTAGGTAAGAGCTACAGAGTAATAAAAACTGTTTCAGACGGCTTTGGACCTTCTTCTGTCCCTGGAAACCGAATTTCCAGCCGCATCTTCCAATCAAGGAATTCATCCCGAAGATGCCAGACTTCTCGATTAATCTAAAACTCAAACTTTAATAACGCCGATATATGAAATGGAATGTTCTGTGTATTTTTGTTCTAAGAATAAAACTGAAAACATATATGTTTTTTGGGTTTGTCAGTTCGTTTTTGAAGAAGGTAGGACACCAATAAAGAAATTTACATGATTAGGTGGTGACAAAAACGCTTTATAAAGAAATGGAGAAAATTTAGTGATTCACAAAAATTACAGTTTTTTTTAAATGGAATAATGATTCACTGTCGAGACTAGAAATTAGCATAGCGCTTAAAATAACTATTACAGATTAGCATTGCGCGCGGTGAATTCATTGGAGGTCCTTCCCGAACCAAAACCGGTCACTGAAGAACCGAACCGAACCGACCGAACCGCCATTCGGAACTGATCGGTTCTCCAATAAATGCTGCGAACCGATCCGGAATGCACTAAATTTACCTTGTATACGACTTGTTGATTTAAATCATGCTTAATGTCCGTTCGAATCAAACCTTTCACTGCTGCACCAGACGGTTTAAAATGTCGGTTCGGTTTGGTTCTTCAGTGACCGGTTCGCGGTTCGGTTCGGGAAGGACCCGATTTTCGAAGAAATTCGCCATAGCACATTGGGCAAATGAGGAAAAGTAAGAAGGTTGTACAAAATATCCCTGGGACAGAACTTGATTTCAGAGACAAACAAATCTAACCATTTCTTCGAATCAAGTAGATTTACTATCTCAATAATTTTAGGCAATCTCTTCACCGAGGTCAGTAAGACACAAAGGTGTGCAAACAGAACATCATCCGTCAATGCCTAAATTCATTATGCTAAACTCTTACTAACCGGAGAATGAAGTCAAAGTTCAACCAGCTGATTCTCTGTTTGATGTTAAAGTTTCATTTCAAAGTTCTCAGTTCCCTCCATCCGACGCTGCTTTTACAAAATTCGTATTATAACAATTTGCGTTGTGTTCGAGATTATTATTTGACATATCGATTACATAGCAAGTACACTGAGTAGAATTTCAAGTAGTCTTTTTGTTCTGTTGCGTACAGATTTGACAACCATCCATCCATTTCTTAGATAACGCACAATGAGACATTCATCGTTTGGTCGATTAGTACAAAATGCCAGATATTGTAAGAACTTGCACTTGAAACAATCGAACTACATTTCCAGTGTTGTACATCAGTACACCGGAAACGCAATCGTTTCATATGCAGCTTGGCAGCGCGCCAATGAAATTACGGCTTTCATCTTTTTCAAATTTTAATTTGTCTGTGGAGTGTTTCTGTCTAAATTGTGTATACCAGGAATCAATCGCTATATATCGATTATTTTTTGGATAGTTCTGATATAGATTTTTTCCATACCCCCGGCATTCTGGCTCTGCGATGATAAGCCCCTATACATTGAGAACAAATTATCGAATATTTGCGATGAGAAATAATTTATCAACGCCACTAACCCAGGACACCTATCATTCTCCATCACGACGCTTGTTCTGTTCAGTATTGCATTCAACAATTGAAAAAACAACCCTATTTTCTCCTTGAAATGCGCTTGAAAAAGCGCTCTGAAATCCTTTGATACTTATAATTACATACTTATTAGGAAACATTGTCCCTTAATACTATCACCCTCTACGGAAAACCACATACTTTCCCAACTTTATAATACTTCGTAACTTAATATTTGCTGGTTACTTGTTTTTTTGTTTTAGTTTGGAAGAGTTTGCAGTACTGAGATTTGAAATTTTTATCTATGGTGACTAATACTCTCCAGTTAAAACAACGCTCTCGAAAACAACCTCAGCATATTGTTATACTGTTGGTTTTATTATTCAAACCAAACACAATATGGCAATATGTTTTATAGGATGTGGCGACGTTTCGGTAGATTCACCGTCTTCAGGGCCTAGAAAAGGCATCAATCGATAAATTACAGCCAAATCAATACAATCGAGCCGGGAAACATGATTCGAAAAGCACCTCGGTACCGATGTCCAGACTCTCAAAAATTCAATAAAACAAATTCATTGACCCACTTTTTCCCACACGAAGTGGTTGAAAAGAAAGGATTCAACCGGTCCGATAGAAAATTAATAGTCACACTCAAAAACTACACTTGCTCAAAAAGGGTATGAATTGCGTGGTTATTGAGAAGCACTCATCTTTCCTGTTTATGTGTTCATTCTCATAACGGTGCAAATTATGCAATCGCAGTTACTATCTTCGAGATCAATGGCGACGTGTCTGCGGGAAGTCTCAGACAACCCCTTGCCAATCAGCACAACACTTTCAAAGCGGCCTCGGCGAGAGTGTGTGCAGGTCAGAGAGACGCAGGCTGCCTTATTCTTTCTGCAGCGTCATTGACCTGTGTACTCTCTCGCTTTTGTAGCTTGCTAACCGCAGAAAATTGGCGCCAATGTTTCTGAGAGCTCAGAACGATTAGCGCCAATTTTCTGCAATTGGCCAGCTACAAAAAACGAGAGCATGTAGGTCAATGACGCGCAAACAGGCTAAGACAGTCTGCCTCTCTCTGACCTGCACACTCTCTCGTTCAGCCAATGAAAAAGTGGCTGGCCAATTGGCTGGGAATGCTCTGAGAAACTGCTGGAAGCTGGTTGGATTCGTGCCAAATTCCCAGACATGAACAGGAAATATGAGTGCTTTTCAAAAACCACGCGTACTCTTATTAAGCATGTGCATTTTCAAGTGTGACTACTCATTCCATATCGGACATGTACGCAGCTCGGTTGAATCCTTTCTTCTCAACCATTTCGTGTGGAAAAAAGTGTGTCAATGAATTTGTTTCATTGAATTTTCGAGTGTCTCTTCGGTACTACTTGAGATGCTTTTCGAATCATGTTCCCCGGCTCGACTGTATTGAGTTGGTTGTAATCAATCGATTGATACTTTTTCCAGGCCCTGAAGACGTCGAATTCACCGAAACGTCGCCACATCCAATAGAACATCTTTTCACCTCGTGTTTGGTTCCAATAATGCAAGCGACAGTATTTTATTGTGACTGATACTCGTCTCCAGTACAAAAGTTTAACAAAAACCAATTATGGCTGAATAAGACGGACGGAATAAGAACCAAAACTACATTCCATTCCGTTTTTTTCTGATAAATATTCCCTCTGAGATCCCTTTTATTGAATCGATTCAGCGTAGGAGCATCAAATCAATAATTCAGCTCCCGGACGATTCTCTCGTTTTCCATACCATTTTTTCGAAACGCTATCAAACTCTCAAAAACTCAACTTTTACATCCATCCTCCACATATTGTCTTTTTTTCACATATACGTAAATTGCATAAACTCTGCCCCGTTCCCTAATAATTCACTGGAGATCGTCTTGCTAGAGCCGTTGAAACTATGATGTGAACTGCGTGCAACATATTGCCAGAATGTGTAGATAATAAAATCATTTGTCAATTCAGGACAAACTTGAGGTCGCATATTCACACTAATATGTTGTAGAATTGAAAAACTACTTTACTCGGAAACCAAAATGTGATGTTTTTTTAATGTTCGTTGTCTGTAATATATTTGTTCACAATAAAATTGACTTGCAGTGTTAATGTTTGTATAGGAAACACGTGATAAATACGAATACAATCAGGTTTCAGGAAATGGAAAATCTAGATTCACAGGAACTGAGTTTCATCATTATTTCTCTACGACATTGTGTGCTTTGCGATCAAAAAGTTCAATTCGGTGAGTAAGATGCTTTGAATTTACACAAGGTGAGGTGTGGAAATAGAGAAGAAGAGAGAGAGAGAGAAAGTGAAGAAGAGAGAAAGAGAGAGAGAGAGAGAGAGAGAGAGAGAGAGAAAGGAAGAGAGAGGGAGAAAGAGAGAAAGAGGGGAGAGACAAAGTGAAGAAGAAAAGGAGAGAGAGAGAGAGAGGGAGAGATTGATGAAAACATATAAAATGTTAGGGATTATGTTAATTTACTATTTCTATAATGAACGCTTAACTTAAAATAGGTGAGAATCTTAAATATTGTTATTTGATAAAGTTAGTTATATTTCAAAACAAGTGCAGTTCGTTTCGGCTCTGATTCGCTACGAAACTACACTGGCTAGCGGTCGAGCCTCATCAGGAGAACCCACTAGCCATAAATTTGGATTATATATTAAATTCTTCATTTTTACAAGTTATCAGAAATAAACGTGTTAAAATTATCAACTAAATGTAGCTAATCTATTTTAGTTGAATCTTACAATTGCTAGGTCCTTATCTAAAAGCAATCAGATTCTATAAATTTAAAGTAAAATCTGCGGTCGAATGAAATACTAATGTTCGTCCCTTCTATTTATATCCACATTTGCGCGGTTTGTTGTTGTTTTCCCATCGACCTTATCAAGAGTAGCTTCCCATGAGCAAGGTTTGGGTAACAATGTCTGGTGTGTTTTAAGAAACGGTGGTATTGGTGGGAAACCAAACACAAAGATGAAACGATCGCTCAAAGATCAAATATCTCTGAAAGCTAATCCTAAAAGCTTAGGATCATACTTGAATTTGATTAACTCATTAGTTTTAACAATGTGTTTAATTTTGTTGAGGATGATGGCTTTGGGCAAGGAGTTATCAACAAATTCTTGAATTATGGTTTTCACTCTATTCACGAAATCTTACGAAAAAGAGAGGGAGAAAGAGAGAAAGAGGGGGAGAGACAAAGTGAAGAAGAGAGAAAGGAAAGGAGAGAAAGAGAAAGAGAGAAAGTGTGAGAGAGAGACGAATTGAAGAAGAGAGAGAGGGAGAGAGAATGAGAGAGAGACAAAGTGAAGAAGGGAGAAGAAAAGGAGATAGATAGAGAAAGAGAAAGAGAGAGACAGTGACAGAGAGACAGAGAGAAATTGAGGGAAAGAGATTAAAAGTGTGTGAGAGCAAGAGACAAAGTGAAGAAGAGAAGAAAAGAAGAAAAGAAGAAGAAGAAGAGAGAGAGAGAGAGAGAGAGAGAGAGAGAGAGAGAATAGAGAGAGAGAGAGAGAGAGAGAAAGAGAGAGAGAGAAAGAGAGAGACAGAACGAGAGAGAAACAGAGAGAGAGAGAAAGAGAGAGAGAGAGAGAGAGAGAGAGAGAGAGAGAGTTCCTACGGCTGTTTTCACTATCAAAAACATGTTTGAGTTTTCTGTTTTGATAGTGGTGAAGCGTGTTGAAGATGCGCAGAGAGAAAGTGGAACGAAACATAGAAAAACTGGAAGTCGAAGTCTGATTTTAGTTTTTAATTGCCAGGCGAAATAGTGAGCCTCACATGTGGCTGTATTGCACATATCCCCAACGAATGTCCTTCCCCGCAGGTCAGAGAGAGACATCCTCGTTGTGAAAATTCCATCAGTGAGTCCTTTTCTTCCCCATATCCCTGTTGTCCCTCTCTAAGGGTATCTCTTTCTGTTTCTGTAGCAAATTACAATGAACTGTCATTGTTCCGTTTACGTCAGATAAGAAAAAGTAAAACATCAAAAATAGTCAAAAAGTCGGATAAATTGGCTATAGCAGAAAGATTCAAAGAAATCTTTTGGATTCTGAGAGACAACGAAAAGATGAAAATACTCGCTCACTAGAAGTTTTTAGTGCACTGAAAACAACATTGGAAACTTGTTTATACATGTGTATCAACATAAATGCAATACACAGAACTTGACTTCTCATTTGACAACACGAATATTTCAGAGCTTGAACTCATCACAATTCATATGAATCAACTATTTCCGAATGGTCCGTTTGAAAATAACTTATCTTTCCCATTTCCGTTTTTGAAATCGGAAAATATCATTTTGACAGCTAATGTGTTTGAATTGCCAATGGAACAAGAAATATTGGTTAGACAAGGATGTGATTTGTTGAAAACCGGCTCATTTCTAGTTCTTTTAAGGAAATAATTGAAACTCCAGAATTTTCTCGATCAACACGTTGCGATAACTTTTCAGAAACAATTATCAACGGATTTCGAAAACTCATTGCTCAAAACTGCCCGAATCTTCTTCTTTTTATGTTTGGAAGTGTGAGTTGTCTTCGATAAAATTTCGATTAAAGCAAAGCAATGTGATAGTTTTGGTGTGTAAATTAATATTTTTTGAGCGTGACGTTTTTGCTACTTTGACAATAGTTTTTCATTCAGTTTTTAAGTTCTTAGTGTTCGGATCCAACAAAAAGAAAAATTATGTACATGATAAAAATTCTTGTGTTCTGGAGAACCTTTGTTGTTCAAATACTATGATGCCACGTAAGATTTTTTTTCAGAAGGATTCAAACGACTTTACAAATGAGGAATTGTGGCTGATGTCCTGTGTGTGGAGAATATGCGCGTTTTGCAGCGCTTATGTTGACATCAGTCAGTTTTATCTTTTTCATTATGACAAGGCTTGGGGGACATTTACTGAGAATTTTATGACATAGTATTGCGTTAGCAATGTCAAATTTGAGTACCCCTTCGAGTGGGTGACGATTAAGCTCAAATGCATTAAGCTACAACCCATAACTCATGTTTAAACAACAACATACAGTTCAAAGTATCACAATGAATGGTTAACATGAATAAGCTATGTTTGTACGAACTTATAGAAAAACAATTCATACAGTTTTCAATAGGAGACATCCGCTCAATATAAGACGCTGCAATTTATATGTAATATGTCCCCACAAGAAAAACTTGAAAATCACTTTTTCGCTCATCGTTGTGTATTTTGCTCCGAGGCATCAGATATCATACTGTGAATCGCTGAAAAACGAATATTGCATCAACCATGTGTAAAACCACACCGCCAAGTACATGTAAACATGATCAAGATCGTATACGCAAATTCGTTAGAAGCAAAAAAGTGCAAATAGTGGTGTGCACAAAATCGGTAGATCCTGAAATGTGTACACATGAATTACACAGATGTAGTACTACGGAAAATGTGTACATGCACACATTTTTCACTACGAATATTGTGCATAATCCCCTATTCAACGCTAAAAGCACAAAAAACCAGCTAAAAACGGAAAAGGTTCACATGGACCCACATAAATTCTGAAAAATTTATGGATTTCTGGAGGTTTACACACTTTTACAACTAAGGATTTTGTGGAATCTATTAATCCACTTTTTTCGGTTCTAACAATTTTGTGTCACCAAGTTCGATAGCTTCAATATTTTGCGTACATCCTGTTTTTCCAGTTGATTTTTCATGTGCAAGGTTTTTGAATACACATGGTCAAAAGAGAAACCACTTTCGTGACAACCGATGTGTATTTTGCACAACATTCTCGAAAAATGTGTGTATTTGTCGGATTTAGTAGGGTTATTGCAGCGTCTTATATCGTTCGTTCTAGAACAAAGTGTGAATTTGGCAATGCAAAGCGTAATATTTTTCGTATTGAGAAATCATATTTCGTTCTATAACAGAGAAAGAAGGTCATTTCCACATTTTTCCAAATGGCGAGGGTTTTTTTCCAAATGGCCATGAAGAACAAATGCCTGCCTGAACTCTCCACTGTTGTGGTTCACTACTTTCTTGCACGAATTTGTAATACTTTGTATAGATATTCGACGATATGGAGAGTCAAACAGAGCATTTCAAGCAGAAATTGACTGAACTTCAAGAAAACTACAACAAACTCGACGAAGTTGTAAGTTTTTTTTGAATTGAATTGATTTATACACATATTTGTGCAACGGAACAAATACATCACAAGTACTTTCCAGAGACATAGAAAAGAAAAAAGTAAAAGGAATAACATGAATGACATTCAGAGAATGACTCAACAGTCATAAGAAAGACTTTGGCCGCGAGATCAAAGTACATAGTCTAGACACAACAAGGGAAATAGGCATGAAAAACACGTGAATATATCGATTTATGAGTCAGAACATTATTGTGGAAGGGGAAGACGGAACTTATACATTTCGAAATACTTGTCAGAAATGAGTGGCTGGTCTATTGGATGTAAACCAAGAAAAATATCGTACATTTCATAAACAGGACGGTGGCTCTCATGAAGGGCCCGAATTCTCTCAATGCATAAGTCATGCTCATAGGTCCAAACGGCAGGTTCGACAGTTGTTTCTGTCTCAGAAACATCACAAATAGATCTAGGTACCTCGACAGGTAAGGTTGACTCAGCTTCGGGTTGTTCATCAGTTTCCATACTGGGTGTTGCGGTTGGTTTGGGTTCAGCGGAAAGAACGGTGGGCATGGCATCTTGTCGACGGCGTTCCTGGCGAGCAAGGAATCCGGCCCTTCGTTGTTCCGAACTTTCGAACTTCCGTACATGAAAAGTAGACATCAATGGATCAGCTTTCATAGCGGTAGACAAATCGATGAGACGAGGAATAGCAGTGTGAATTAGACTTTCAAAGGACGAGATGAGCTATCAAGGCGAGGCTTTCCCAAACGGTGTAAAATGGTGTAGTCAGAGGTAGTAAGAGAGGCTAGAGAAAGAACTTGGTTCACCTTATCAACTGCATTGGAGTCCTCTGGCAGTCCATAAATGGCGATGCACTTCTTGTCGGAACGTAATTGCAGTTCTTCACGGATAACAGTGGGAATATTGGTGGTCAATGAATCAAACTTTTGAGATAAAGTTTTGATTTCATTGAGAATAGTGTTGAAATGGTGGGAGTAGTTTCGTGACGAAAGCGTTTTAGAACGCAGACGAGGGGAAGTTGACATATTGAGAGGTCAATCAAAGGTCACCGCACAGGGCGAGACTAGAGGTGGGAATGACTAGAGGTGGGAATGAGTTTTGACAAATAAACTCACGTAGAAATTGGGAAAAATAAGTCATACCATAAAACGTTCGTTTTTAGTAATTCGTTCCAAATAAAACTAGTATGTAATCACACATGACTGGAAAGTTGACATAATGTGTGTAGTTACAATATTCTGAAAATATTCAAAGGAGCTAGTAAACTACACTTGACACCCTGATTGTTCAATAATCTATCCTCCAAGAATCACGCACTTGCATCGGATATCGAAGAAACCGAACCCATATCTTCTTAACTCAATTTATGTTAAAAATATCACGCAAACCCTTCATCTATCGGGTTCCAATATGAATGCAAAAGTCAAAATTGGAGTTGTGTTATGCAACGTCACACTATCAATGTGGGAGGGATTCAAGAGTTTTGCATTCTTTCGCAACAAACATTTCGCAAGGGACTCTCAAATCATTTTGCATTTATTTTGTATTCACACTTTTGAACTCATTTACGATTTCAATAAACTGTTCTATTCTATTCTATTCTAACAAAAATCAGAGAGGGACGGTTCTCTAAATGTTCCTGTATAGATTTTCTCGAGCACGAGGAACTGAGAGTGAACTTCCAACTTCACTATTGAAAACCTGACCCTGGCTGAGAAAGTTAGAGTGGCTCCATAACATTTTCTATTTTTACAATTCGTGAAAAGTGAAATATTTCAGAACAAACGGCTGGAAGCTGAGGTTCAACTTCTGAAAAACGAGCAAGAAATGGATAAGGAACAGGCAAGTTTCGGTTTTCTTTAAGGTTGCATCTCTACGGTAGAAAATGTAAAGTAGAATTCAAACTGATACCCAAGTAATAGTTATCTACGGCACTGAATCCAATTGTGTGTTACTCTGTGTTACTTTGTCGAAGTCATCATTTATCCCTAAAATTCTGAACTATAGTACTGCAATGAATTTTTTGTTTGAAAAAAAGAATAAACCATGTATTGTACTTTGAGTTGAAGGTTGATTGATTAATTTATTTACATGCAAGCATGTGATATACAAGAGGAGAAAATAAAACATCGGCATTAGGAAACGAAAACATTCAAATGCGGAAATAAGAGTCGGAAATCGTGGAACATCATTCGGTGATTACCAGTAAAGGAAAAAGAAAACAATATAACAGCACAGAATACAGATAAAACGACTCACAAGTACGAAGGAAATAGTTTGGGCCAATCTCACAGGATGAACAGAAAAACAGTAGAAGTCTCATTTAAATGCATTCACCTAAGGTTTTCACCTTGCATGCAAAAACCGAAAATTACGGAGAAAAACGAAACCAACAAGATTTTGGTTACTGTAAGCTAAACCCCCTCGCGTTGTTGTCAACATAATGTTGACAAATCCTTCTACACAGCTTGAATTTTGGTGATTCTGACAACGTTTTCAATGGGGTTTCATGCTTTTGACAACATTCCAAAAATGTTGTACGCAGATAAACTCGGTGTATCTTGAATAGACCATTCAGAAAACGAAGCAAACCGAGTTGACCCTTAGATGAATGTTTCTGTATTTTAATGTTCACAATAATCAGCTAAACCTCCAAATTTGAAAGAAACGGTTTATCAATCATTTCAATTATTATCATTATCAAAATTGGACTGTATTTCGTGCTTCCACCGTGATCATGAGTTCAGAAGTGCAAGATGGAGTGATTATTGAGAATTTTTCGAACCATTCATATACTTCACGTTTTTTCCAACAGTAAACGTGATATTTTCAGTGCGAGGAAGAGAGAAAAGTTCTTGTGGAACAAAAAAACGAAGCCAACGAACAACTGAATCGAACTTCGGAAAAACTGGCCAAAATCAATAACGAATTGAGGGAAATTAAGAGAAAATGGATGGAGGTTCGAGCAACAGACGGCTCCGGGACGAAAGAGCAGGTAGGTCAAAACAAAAACCAAACTTTTTGTCTTTCGTTTGTAACCCATTTTGAGTTACATCCAAAACTAACGACTACGGACATTACAGCATATGTGATGAAACTCAACCAGTAGTTATGTCTCATGAATACTATCTACATGTCGAGTTCTTTCTTACCTTATCTACTAATGTTATTGAATGTGATTTATCTCCTTCACGTCACTTGGAAAGCGGATTGTAACTGTATTTGAGTTGAATTTGGGATAGAGTTGAAACGTACCACTTTTCCACCCTCTTTCACTTTCTCTTGTTCTCTCTTTTTCTCTTTGTCTCTCTTCTCTCTATATTGTTTTAATTTTTCTTCTCTTTCTCTTTTGCAAACCACTTGGTACCAACATTTGACTCCCGGAGAAATGTTTCTCTGAATGACAAGACATGTGTTTTGCTTTCGCGCCAAATTTATGCTTAGAAGTATGTGTATCTCTTTACGCTTAGATAGATGGATAGATAAATAGAATAGACAGGATTTATGTGCAATTCAACACGTGACTCTCCACATTGTTGTGTGGCACTCATGTGACAACAGAAATGAAAGACAAAACATTGAGATGATAAACAGGGTATTGTGACCCTGTAACGCGCTCATAATTAGTTAGACCTTATGATCATCATAGTTCCATTTAAAGTTATGATTTTTCAGGCACTCGAGGAATCAGATGACGTAGAAAACGAGGAATTTATGCGCAACATAGAAATGAATTTGTTTCAGCCACTTTTTAATGAAATTCAAAAAGTAAGTCATTCATAGTTACTTACTTATTGTTCGTGCAATCGACTGTGAAACAAAAATCCTATTCATGTATCGTTATGAAAAGCACTTTTTTGAATGAGTAAGAAACTGATATACATGCAAAATTATGCCAGGAAACATGTTAGAAGTGGTAGAACTGTTAGTTGAAATAGAGGTGTCAAACTGAGGTGCTCAGGCGCCTTACCGACAAGTTTTGCTTCATAGGGCTCGACTGTTCGCTTTTCCAATCGTTGAAAAATCCATCGAATTTGTCCTGTTTTCGAGCTCTCAGAGGGGATCAACTGGAACTGACCCAACCTTCTGAAAACAACAACAACAAACCATAATCGTCTTAAATCAGGGTCGGAACAAACCATCCAATTTGTCATGACAACAACTATTTTCGTTTCAAGAGAACAAAAACCACGAATTCGCAGTGTTCCATAATGCGCACGTTGTTTTTCCCTAATGCAAACTCGTGACCAGTGTTCTTTCAGAAAGTTTCCAAGTTGGGTAAAAGGGTTTTTTCCGTGAGAAACATTCAAACAAGGAGAGAACTGACTCAGAAGTTAACTCCCGCAACCGACATTTCCTGTGAAGTGGAGGAGACAGTTGTGACTGTTTTGAAAAATGAAGGAGATAAACTCCAGGTAATACTTCCATTTTTCATTTTTCTCTCCATCGATGAAATAAGTAGAGTGAGAATCAAAACGACCACTGATTCACTTGAACGGGTGCAAGGATTTTCATAAAAAGGGAAATCATTCTAATCCAATTCGATTTTTAGAAAATCGACTGCGTCTTTTGCGAGTGTGTATTGCATACTTTTTCTATTGTGTAGGTAAGAGCTTAAAAATAATAATAACTGTTTCAGACGGCTTTGGACCTTCTTCTGTCCCTAGAAACCGAATTTCCAGCCGCATCTTGCAACCAAGGAGTTCATCCCGGAGATGCCAGACTTCTCGATTAATCGAAAACTCAAATTTTAATAACGCCGATATTTGAAGTGGAATGTTCTGTGTATTTTTGTTCTAAGAATAAAACTGAAAATATGTTTTTTGGGTTTTTCAGTTTGTTTTTGAAGAAGGTAGGACACCAATAAAGAAATTTACATGATTAGGTGGTGACAAAAACGCTTTATAAAGAAATGGAGAAAATTTAGTGATTCACAAAAGTTACAGTTTTTGTTAAATGGAATAATGATTCACTGTCGAGACTATAAATTAGCATAGCGATTAAAATAACTATTACAGATTAGCATAGCGCGCGGTGAATTCATTGGAGGTCCTTCCCGAACCAAAACCGGTCACTGGAGAACCGAAACCAATCGACCGAACTTTCGCACCGGCATAGACAGGAAATAAGAATGGAAAAAAGGTGGTGGTTCAGTGGTCCTGTCTACACCGGGCGAGGACTATACTTGCCACTAATATATTGTTTTAGAAGAATAGATTATAACAAGTTTCCAACAATAGTTCACCCTTTGACTACGCACGACTTACTGTGGCGTACGTAGTTATTAATTCATACGAAAACTAAACAAAACACTTTTGAATAACATGTTTCATATACAAAGATATTATACACGAATACAATAATAAACAAAAGGTTTAATCGATAATTTCGTGGTTTCGTTTCTAATTGTGTTTCGACGTATTACTCGATTCCAATACTCGTTTCGCTTAAATTTTAGGTAGCGATGTAGAAAGTATAATTAGAGAAAGATAACTATATAATGTTTCGCTTTTATACTCGTTCCTGTCTCGATTTCGCTTCGGTCATATTTTTGGCCGCGATAAAAATACTCGACTTTCGATCACATTTTAGGCCGCGAATTAGAAAGTTCAATTATGGCTCTGATTGGCGAGCTGGAGAACTCAGCTGCGAGCCATTCCGACGCCTGCGCATCTAACTTGTAGCGGCGCGCGTTTGAATATACAGTTTCGGTGGAATAGGTATTTTGTCGCCGCGACACGAACCGCCATTCTGAACTGATCGGTTCTCCAATAAATGCTCCGAACCGAACCCGGATGCACTAAAATTACCTTGTATACGACTTGTTGGTTTAAATCATGCTTAATGTCCGTTCGAATCAAACCTTTCACTGGAGCACCAGACGGTTTAAAATGTCGGTTCGGTTTGGTTCTTCAGTGACCGGTTCGCGGTTCGGTTCGGGAAGGGCCCGATTTTCGAAGAAATTCGCCATAGCACATTGGGCAAATGAGGAAAAGTAAGATGGTTGTACAAAATATCCCTGGGACAGAACTTGATTTCAGAGACAAACAAATCTAACCATTTCTTCGAATCAAGTAGATTTACTATCTCAATCACTTTAGGCAATCTCTTCACCGAGGTCAGTAAGACACAAAGATGAGCAAACTGTGCATCATGCGTCAATGCCTAAATTCATTTTGTTTAACATGTAATAACATCCTACCGCATCGTCCAAGCTCAATTCGAATAAAATGAACGGTTTACAAAGATTCACAATATTTCGAAAACTACAACTGACGCCTGTCGTCGTGCACAATATTTTGGAGTTGTCCAAGATGTTTTGGAAAACGAAAACCATGAAGATTGAAGCGTCTTATATAGACATTCTGACCTCTACTTACCGTTAGTAACTCTTACTAACCGGAGAATGAAGTCAAAGTTAACCAGCTGATTCTATGTTTGACGTTAATGTTACATCTCAAAGTTCTCAGTTGAGTCCGACGACGCTGCTTTCACAGATCCGACGCTGCTTTCACAGAAATTGAATTATAACAAATATGTTTTCAGGATTATCATTTGACATATCGATCACAATTTTAAGTAGTCTTTTCGTTCTGTTGCGTACAGATTTGACAACCATACATCCATTTTTCAGATAACGCACAATGAGACATTCATCGTTTGTTCGATTGGTACAAAATGCCAGATATTGTAAGAACTTGCACTTGAAACAATCGAACTACATTTCCAGTGTTGTACATCAGTACACCGGAAACGCAATCGTTTCATATGCAGCTTGGCAGCGCGCCAATGAAATTACGGCTTTCATCTTTTTCAAATTGTAATTTGTCTGTGGAGTGTTTCTGTCTAAATTGTGTATACCAGGAATCAATCGCTATGTATCTTTTGGATAGTTCTGATATAGATTTTTCCATACCCCTGGCATTCTGGCTTTGCGATGATAAGCCCCTATACATTGAGAACAAATTATCGAATATTTGCGATAAGAACTAATTTATCAACGCCACTAACCCAGGACACCTATCATTGCTGATGAAACTGGTGAGGAAAATGGTGAGGAAACTGAGGCAAGCTGGGTGAGGCAAATGGCGTGGGGGAACGTGTGATTTCATTTTTCCCAACCGGCTGTTGCTGGGATTTGGCAGTAGAAAATTTCTCTAAACAGGATAGACGAGTTTCACGCCGTCACGGTTAACAGGAATGGCTTAACAGGGTAGGAAAATGGGTATATAAGCGCGGCCGGAAGAGGGAGAGCCATTCGAACTCTCTGTTCGCTCCGAGGATGCCCGCACTGGACTGGAGCTGCTGCCGTGAATTTGATGGATGGTATGATAATCTCGCGCTCTATGTTAGAGAGAGAGAGAGAGAGAGAGAGAGAGAAATCGCGCCCTATGTTAGAGAAAAGTCTCGCGCTCTATGTTGAAGAAAGAGATCTCGCGATCTATGTCACAGAGAGGTCTCGCGCTATATGTTAGAGAGCGGTTTCGCGCTCTATATTAGAGAAAGATTTCGCGCTCTACGTTAGAGAGAGGTCTCGCGCTCTACGTTAGAGAAAGGTCTTGCGATTAATGCCAGAGAGAGAGAGGTCTCGCGCTCTATGCCAGAGAGAGGTCTCGCGCTCTATGCCAGAGAGAGGTCTCGCGCTCTATGCCAGAGAGAGGTCTCGCGCTCTATGTTAGGGGATCTCCCACGCCCTATGTTAGAAAGAGGTCTCGCGCTCCATGCCAGAGAGAGGTCTCGCGCTCTATGTTAGGGGATCTCCCACGCCCTATGTTAGAAAGAGGTCTCGCGCTCCATGCCAGAGAGAGGTCTCGCGCTCTATGTTAGGGGATCTCCCACGCCCTATGTTAGAAAGAGGTCTCGCGCTCCATGCCAGAGAGAGGTCTCGCGCTCTATGTTAGGGGATCTCCCACGCCCTATGTTAGAGAGAGGTCTTGCGCTCTACGTTAGAGAAAGGTCTTGCGATTAATGCCAGAGAGAGAGAGGTCTCGCGCTCTATGCCAGAGAGAGGTCTCGCGCTCTATGCCAGAGAGAGGTCCTCGCGCTCTATGTTAGGGGATCTCCCACGCCCTATGTTAGAAAGAGGTCTCGCGCTCTATGTCAGGGGGGATTTCCCGCGCCCTATGTTAGAGAGAGGACTCGCGCTCTATGTTAGAGAAAGGTCTTGCGATTAATGCCAGAGAGAGAGAGGTCTCGCGCTCTATGCCAGAGAGAGGTCTCGCGCTCTATGCCAGAGAGAGGTCTCGCGCTCCATGCCAGAGAGAGGTCTCGCGCTCTATGTTAGGGGATCTCCCACGCCCTATGTTAGAAAGAGGTCTCGCGCTCCATGCCAGAGAGAGGTCTCGCGCTCTATGTTAGGGGATCTCCCACGCCCTATGTTAGAGAGAGGTCTTGCGCTCTACGTTAGAGAAAGGTCTTGCGATTAATGCCAGAGAGAGAGAGGTCTCGCGCTCTATGCCAGAGAGAGGTCTCGCGCTCTATGCCAGAGAGAGGTCCTCGCGCTCTATGTTAGGGGATCTCCCACGCCCTATGTTAGAAAGAGGTCTCGCGCTCTATGTCAGGGGGGATTTCCCGCGCCCTATGTTAGAGAGAGGACTCGCGCTCTATGTTAGAGAGAGAGAGAGAGAGAGAGAGAGAGAGAGAGAGAGAGAGAGAGAGAGAGAGAGAGAGAGAAATCGCGCCCTATGTTAGAGAAAGGTTTCGCGCTCTACGTTAGAGAAAGGTCTTGCGATCCATGCCAGAGAGAGATCTCGCGCTCTATGCCAGAGAGAGGTCTCGCGCTCTATGTTAGAGAGAGGACTCGCGCTCTATGTTAGATAGAAGACTCGCCCTCGATGTTAAAAATATGACTCGCGTTCTGGAGAGGTCTCGCACCCTAAGTTAGTGAGAGGTCTCGCAATCAAGGACACCTTCTGTGCTCTATGTTAAGGAGAGCTTTCGCGGTCCATTTCAGAAAAAAATAGGGCCAGGAAGCTCTCGCCAGCCCGGAATAAAAACAAGGGAGGCGGAGGCGGCTTTAGCCGCCGGCGACCTACCTTGTCTACTAATATAAAACCGTTGCTTGGTGTGTTTGTATGAGGCAAGAGCTTTTTGGTCGAGAACTAGGAGAATGCTGCACTTTGTAGTTGGAGAAGAAAAATGACGTGAAGAGACGTGTAGTTTCCTGCTTTTCATTTTCAAACCCGCTGGAATTGGCTGTTGCTGAGATTTGAATTTGCGAAAAGAAATTGATGTTCAGTTGAATAGACGCGCTTCATGTAAAAACACGTGGCGTGGAAAATGCTCTATTATTAAAATCCTGCGCTCTATGTTGAGGAGAACTTCCGCGCTCTATGCTAAGAAGAACTCCTGTTCTCTATGCTGACGAGAACCTCCTGTTCTCTATGCTGAGCAGAACCTCCACGCTCTATGCTAAGGAGAACCTCCACGCTCTATGCTAAGGAGAACTTCCGCGCTCTATTAAGGAGAACTTCCGCGCTCTATGCTAAGGAGAACTTCCGCGCTCTATGCTAAGGAGAACTTCCGCGCTCTATGCTAAGGAGAACTTCCGCGCTCTATTCTGAGGAGAACTTCCGCGCTCTATGCTAAGGAAAACTTCCGCGCTCTATGCTAAGGAAAACTTCCGCGCTCTATGCTAAGGAGAACTTCCGCGCTCTATGCTAAGGAGAACTTCCGCGCTCTATGCTAAGGAGAACTTCCGCGCTCTATGCTAAGGAGAACTTCCGCGCTCTATGCTAAGGATAACTTCCGCGCTCTATGCTAAGGAGAACTTCCGCGCTCTATGCTAAGGAGAACTTCCGCGCTCTATGCTAAGGAGAACTTCCGCGCTCTATGCTAAGGAGAACTTCCGCGCTCTATGCTAAGGAGAACTTCCGCGCTCTATGCTGAGGAGAACCTCCACGCTCTATGCTAAGGAGAACCTCCACACTCTATGCTAAGGAGAACCTCCACGCTCTATGCTAAAGAGAACCTCCACGCTCTATGCTAAGGATAACTTCCGCGCTCTATTAAGGATAACTTTCGCGCTCTGTTGAGGAGAACTTCCGCGCTCTATGCTAAGGAGAACTTCCGCGCTCTATGCTAAGAAGAACTCCCGCGCTCTACGCTAAGGATAACTTCCGCGCTCTATGCTAAGGATAACTTCCGCGCTCTATGTTAAGGATAACTTCCGCGCTCTATTAATGAGAACTTCCGCGCTCTATGCTAAGAAGAAGTTTTTGAGAAGAGGTTTCGCGCTCTGTGTTACGCAGAATACTCGCTCCCTATCCTGCAAAATACGAGTTCGGCAAATAGAATGAAGATGAAGCTAAATACGCCAGGAAGCTCCTTTCAGCCTGGACTCATCAAGGGAGGAACCCGGGCGTCAGCCCGGGGTACCTTCCTTGTAGCAATATAAGAGAGATAAGAGTATGGTATGGAACCAATATACTCAAACACAGACACTTTGGCTCTTTGATTTATATAAACGCAGTGTTACAACCACAAAGAAGAGCAACAATATATAAACAAAGTAGAAGAATCAACAACTTGAAAAACTAACAACACGCCGCAACATGAAAAATAATAAAAACCAACGAATTGTCATTGCGTGCAACGACTACACACTTGCTCGGTAAAACCCGTGCATGACGTAAACAACGGGCAACGCAGTTGGAAACAAATATAAAACATATCAAATGGGACATTATCCCCAACAATTTTGAAACTGTTCTCAAAGCATCGCTCAAAATTACCCATGTTTAGGTAACTATCTTTCAAGAAGTCACATACTAACTGATAGTTTTTCGCCTCGATTTCAATTGAATCTACTAGCTCAGCTGTTTCGCCTTTCAGCAAACACATCAAATACAAAAGCTCATCGATGTCGCTCAAATTCAGGTTTCGATAAATGACTGAGTCTAGCATGAACCAAAACGATCTAGATTTTGTTCGATCGCCTGAAAAACTAGAAAGCTCAATCGTCGGTATCTCAACTCATATACTTACTAAGAGCAACAAAAACAAATAATAATGATAATAACTATAATAATAATAAAATAACACCAGCCAGTCCTGAAGAGAAACTGAGACTCATGAACATTTCCCGAACATTTCCCTGTTGGACTTTGATCGCTATGTGGATATTTACATTCCGAAATTTATATGATGGTGAGCTAGGTGCAGTCATTCTTCATGATGTAACCAGCGAATGAGTTGTTGTGACACAAAACATATTTTCACATTTCAATATGTCAGGTTCCGTGAAATATATTCCAACGTCTGTGAGAATATCAGGTTTCACTGTAAAGAACGATACACATTTCCTATAAATAGGTCCGGGATGTTGGAGACGATTGAAAACATCCTAGGTATGAATCTATCATTGTTTGTTAGGCCGACAGCGGATTCAGTTATCAGCAAACTGATAAGCTCTGTGCCAAGTGGCTTCACCATACATGACTATTTTTCACTTTTCTGCGAAAATGGTGTTTCTTATTGACGACTGAAGAGTTTCGTTTTTTTCTATACAGCTTAAAACATTAATTTTGTCTATTCTCTTCTACTGAATAGTCCGTTTATGAATCCAATGTTATATGGGATCGAAAATTTGATATAATTAATCAGCAGTTCACTATATCTGTTTCAAGTTTCAAGTCGGAACTTCTGTTGAATTTTTGAAGGATTCCAAAAAAACTATTGGAAACAGAAGTACACGGTACACGGTCCTTTCTGAGTTTGTACGTGCTCTACCACACAAAACGGAATCAGTCCAAAAAATATCGTAAATACGAAAAGTTCCAGTTCCGTTTCTGCCTCAATGAGTATCGAGTGCTCAATTTGTATTGTGGAATATGGTTAGTTGACTGGCTTTTGAACTAATTTATTATGAATAAAAACTTTCGCTAGACGAGAGTCAGTTCGAAATGTTCAAATTCTGATGATTAAACATTTGCGAGCCGTTGTAGAAGACTGTAATTCCCAGGATGCATTGAAAATTTGAATATAGCGAAGTAGAGGGAAACAATCTAAGCATTGGGATCTTAATTAGACAAGATGAGTTTCCTGTGCAAATTGCAGGTTTGTGAAATTACAAGCTTCAGCATACTTAAAAGTTCTAGACAAAGAATACTATTCAATCGTTCGCTTGATTAGTTTTAGTGCGTTCTCTATTTGTCTACAAAAAGTCAGAAATGAATTGTTGTTTCTAGATGAAGATGACCATCGTCCTATGGTAGGTTCGTGTGGACACACAGTGTGCAGTACCTGTGTTCGTTCACGTGAACCATGCCCCATTTGTAGGACTTCGCATGCGTTCGCCCAACTTGTCACTAACTTCGAAATTCTTCGTAAGTTTATTATGTTGGTGAATAAATTCAGTTTGGTGTGCGTTTCTCCATTTTGTAATAAATTCTCGGAAAACTGTCGATTTGTCAAACGAAATGTAGCATTGAATGGTATAGAAGTGTTACTGGCTGTTTTGCAAAGGTGTTGTTGAGAACAAATGGGGTTGGTAGTAGAGGGCAAGATCCTTCTGGAAGAAAAACAACTACCGTATGAAACACCGTGAATCTGACCACATTCTACTTGAACTTCCCAACGTTTTTCAATAGGGTTGTTAAGATCGAAATCGAAAATCGATTAAAGTCGAAATAATCGAAATTTCGCCAAAATCGAAAAATTCGAAACTCGAAAAACAGAGATTAGACCAAATTTGTTCAAAATCAAAAATCGAAAAAGTCTAAATTTTTCAGAATCGAAATTTGGATTGTTTTCGAGTTTCGATTCTAGTCTTGAAAAATGGTCAAATTTCGATTAGAAAGCATCATACGATTGTTCTGATATGAGTATAGCGCATCCACATAAGTTATCTAGCCCATGGAGTGAGATTTCCATTAAATAACGAAAGTCGAAAATCGAAATAATCGGGTTTTTCGAACTGCGCAAAATCGAAATGGAATCGAATCGAAATTTCAAAATGGCTCGAAAGTCGAAAATCGAAATAATCGGTTTTTCATAATCGATTAACAACCCTATTTTTCAAGGACTTGCGCGAGAGAATGGAAAACTCAAAGAAGAGCTTGGGGAGTTTGAAAAACTGGTGAGTTACATTTGTTAAAAATAGACAGAAAGAGAATTTTTACACCAGATTTTATTCCTCAAGTATTCCTCATTCATGAATGAAATGTGGCAGTGTTCATGTTTCATGCAGTGTTCATGTCCACATTATAAATTATGTAATTTAGAATGGAGGAAGTTTGAAAATTACTTGTTGAAAATCACAATCAGAATTTTGTTAGTAATCCAAAAATAGTTTCCGACACTAACATTCGCGGCCTCTGTTCTCCATCGCGGTCTCTGTTCTCTATTGAGAGGTCGTGTCATCGCGCTCGGCTATCTTAGTGGTTAGCATTGATTTGTGTTATTTCAGTATCATGCAACATTTTTCCAACTCTCTAAAACCACCAAATCGTAAACGTGTAGCAGCAGGTCCAACAGAAACAGCACAAATGGACTGCCCAGTTGGATTTACTACTGATCACATTTCAAATCCTCAAATGATGATTCAGTGTTTGAAAAACCAATTGGCTAGTCTTGTTTATTCTGATGATACCTTTGTGCAGTCAGCTAAATGAACACTGTATACGTGCTATGTTACACTCCGTTCTTTGGAGGATAAACAAGTTCCAAATAGACACTTTGATTATGATGCCAGAGATCGTGAGTGTACTTTGGTGTGTACTGGTGTTCCAGAAAGCAACGACCCCAAGCCGTCCCAACGTAATCGTTCTCATTTCAATATCTGCACTGATCTTCTAGACAGAGCAGGTGTCGAATCACCTCTATTGGGTTGCTGTCGGCTTGGTAGGTCTAAAGTTTCTGATGGCAAACCTGATATTCGTCTCTTGAAAATGTGGTTTAAATAGTCTTTTTGTCATATTGCGTACAGATTTGTACGGATTTGCGATTTATACAGATACAGATGTACGACAGATTTGTACAGATGTACAGATTTGCGTACAGATTTGTCCTGTTGCGTACAGATTTGACAAAAATCCATCCATTTCTCAGATAACGCACAATGAGACATTCATTGTTTGGTCGATCGGTACAGAATGCCAGATATTGTAAAAACTTGTACTTGAAACAATCGAACTAGACTTGCAGTTTTGTACATCAGTATACCTCGGAAACGCTCTCGTTTCGTGTGCAAATACAATATTCGGAACAATGTTGAGATACGTAATGTACAGTATAGGAGATACCCTATTTCACCCAATTTTCATGAACAGCTTGGCAGAGCGCCAATAAATTTACGGATTTTTCATATTTGAATTGTTGTTTGTCTGTGGAGTGTTTCTGTCTAATATGTGTACACGAGGACTCACTCGCTGAAAGTTAGTTATTTTTTGAAAAGGAGGGGTACAGTGTATTCCAGATCATAATATGATTTTTTGATTATTTCCAATATATTGGTTATTTTTTGGATAGTTTTGATATAGACCTTTTCCATAACCACTGCATTATGGCTCTGTGATGATAAGCCCCGAGGCTATACATTAATAACAAATTATCGAATAACTGCGATAATAAAAAATTTATCAACGTCACTAACCCAGGACACCTATCATGTTCCATCACCACACTTGTTTTGTTCAGTATTGCATTTTTCGCACCGGCATAGACAGGAAATTAGGATGGAAAAGGTGGTGGTGGTTCAGTGGTCCTGTCTACACCGGGCGAGCATTATACTTGCCACTAATAGATTGCTTTAGAACAGATATAATAAAACGAGTTTCCAACAGTAGTTTAACCTTTGAATACTACGCACGACTTACTGTGGCGTACGTAGTTATTGAATTACACGAAAACTATACAAAACACTTTTGAATAATATGTTTCATATACAAAGGTATTATACACGAATACACAAATAAACAAAAGATTCAATCGATAGTTTCGTGGTTTCTTTTCTAATTGTGTTTCGACGTATTACTCGATTCCAGTACTCGTTTCGCTTACATTTTAGGTAGCGATGTAGAAAGTATAATTAAAGAAAGATAACTATATAATGTTTCGCTTTTATACTCGTTCCTGTCTCGATTTCGCTTCGGTCATATTTTTGGCCGCGATAAAAATACTCGACTTTCGATCACATTTTAGGCCGCGAATTAGAAAGTTCAATTATGGCTCTGATTGGCGAGCTGGAGAACTCAGCTGCGAGCCATTCCGACGCCTGCGCATCTAACTTGTAGCGGCGCGCGTTTGAATATACAGTTTCGGTGGAATAGGTATCTTGTCGCCGCGAAAAGCTCCCCACTGACAAGAAGAATGTCATTCCGAAACTGTTTCGCTATCGATACCACAAACTGAGTAAAACAAATCGATACAGTCTGGTCTGAGCACACTCCGGTATGGTATTCGGATGAATCGCGTGAGAGACTGTGTTTGGAATCGGTACCAGTATTCGAGTGGTAATTGGTAACATGAATTAGAATTGAATGGAGATATCGGTGAGGTGAATCGTAGATACAGTACCAAACTAATGTGCTCGATAGACGCTAATCACTCAACCACAAACAGCAAAATCAATAAATCAACAACACGGAACTAAAACGATGGAAATATAGACTAAGCAAAATAATCAGAAGAGGAGACCCAACAAATAGAAAAATTCAGTTGCTGACAGCTGACGGTCTTCTTTCCATCTCCGAGACTCAGTCGTGAATCATTCTGCCGCGTCTGACGTCGAGTCGTTTCGATGGTGTCGGCTACATCGTTATCGATAACGTGATCGATATGACCTAAAACATTTAGGTCAACCTCCCCACTTTCACAAAATTAAATCGATTCGAAGCTATTTAGGTGTGATAAGATGATAGATGAGTTGATTAAAGGTTTAATTCGGCTTAAACTTGAGTAATTCCAATATTTTGGCCATGAGACCAATGTATATCAATAGTTTGATATGTACAAACAAGAAATAACCATCATTTGTCTTTTCGGAGAATAAGAGATATTTTTCACTGGTTCGCGCAATTGTCTAGGCTGAGCGAACAGTGCGCCCGCGTTGCAAGAACAGCTCCGCCCACTATTTACCAGCCCGCCGCGAGCATTGTTCTGGCTGCTATTTTCAAAGTTTTTGATTTATTTTTATTATTTACTCGTTTACTTTGTTCAATTTTCACCTGCTGTTTGTTTCTCACTCTTCTGCTGATGATTATCATTATTTGAGTTGGTTTGCCAACATTATGTGCTGTCAAAGCTGTGGTTTTCATTTTGTTTTCGATTATTGACTTTATAGATTTGACTTAACTGGAAAATGAATGAACGAGACAATTTGTAGACGTTGGACGCACGCTGATTCTGTTGTCCGTTATTCTGCCACGTATCGTCGGCAGTACTTTACCCCCAAGGAGGTTAGTTGTTGATATTCGTTCACTTTTATTTTTTATTGTACTGAGCTTTCTTTTTTCCCAGAAACAGTAATTGAAAATATAGACAGAGAGTTGGTGTATATTTATTCGCGTAAAAGTGTTTTTTACGTTCGAAACTTGCTCTCGCAAAGTGGTTTTTATTTAACCAAAAAGAGCGCAATTTTCAATTCAATAAGTAACACCAGTTACACTAGTAAGATAGTAACACCAGTAAGGTCATTTATTTGTTGTTTCACACCCTTTGATTATCTTTTTAAAGACTAGACTGCTAAATAAAAGAACCATCTCGCAATATATTTTGTTTTTTTTTCATGACAAGCCTAGTAAAGCAGTCCGCATAGCCAGAAAAAACGAAAAACCGTTCTACTTTCTTGTCAAAAACAAGAAAATAGGCCTACTTTTTATGCATGATCATTAATTTTCAGGTGTTTACATCTAATAACAGACTCCTTTTTGTCGAATATCCTGACCTAACTGGTGTATGCTTATATTTTATCGTAAAAATTATCGTTTTTTTAATCATTTCTACTATACTATTTAACTCATTATTTCAATGAGGAAAAGGGTCATTGCTATAACTTTGCTTAGAATTACATTAATGTTATGTTGATAGGCCTTTGATAATGCTTATTTTGAATGTAAGTGTTTGTTCAAGGACGAGGGCCGAATTCATGGTTGTCTTGAAGATTGAGTCCTATTTCCTGAGAAGACGCAGCGACGAAGTTTCTATAAGGTGAGTGGCTACTGACTGGCTAAAATACCATCTTCCGTTCATGACCTATCTTCGTTATGTGTGTTAAGTTTGTCAAAGTTAAATATCTACAATTAAATATTGAGCGTTTTCTCCGTTGTCCTTTTCCCGCCGAACGATTAGATGATTATTGCGGTAATCATTCAACCATTCTTTTGCTTTTGGTTTTCAATGAGAGTTCAATGAATGAATGGCAGTTCTGTGATGTGTAGTTTTTTCTGATGTTTATATTCGATATTTTTCCAGGTATTGATTTTCGACGGCTATCTAACCGCTGCACCAAACAAGAGGACAGTTTCCTAGTTCAGACCCCTTCCCGCGAGACATGTACGATGTACCCGGTTAGTTTTATCTGAAAATGTCAACCTGTTTTTTTCGATGATGACTTTTTATACTCCAGTATGGGCGTTCGAATAGACCTAAAACTTGAAAAGCGTTTTGCACAATCCTGAAATTCATCACTTTCATGCCAATTCATGAATTTTCACGAATATTTAATGAAGCGGGGTCTTTTTTGTAGTTTAGTTACACCATATGGGTGTGTCTTCTGGTCATCATCAAGCTGTAACTAATTAACTTTAAATAAATTGCACGATAACTATTGTTATATGCATACTTTATTCCGTTCGTGGAAAAGCGAGTTATTTGGACGTATTGAACGTTGAATTTGAAGATAACTCACCTGAGTTATGCTAGAGTTTCTATTTTTCTCTTGATCCCCACGTGCTTTTCAATGTTTTCTCAGTAATTAACGAAAAGCTCGCTAGGATATAGTTTTTCATAGACGAGGTCTGGTGCGTATCGTTATGGTTGCATTTTCAGTTCAAATCATCTACTCGCATGGGTTCAACTCGTGTTTCTCGATCTCGAACCATCAATACGGAGAAGACATATTTTTGTGTTTTTTAACGAATAAATCTATATCACCATTGTTCTGTTTCGTGAAAAAACATTTTTAATATTGTGGAGCAGTTTTTGAGCTGTAGTTTCGTACATAAGATCGCTGGTTGCATGGCTACATTACCAAAAATAGGTGTGACAATCTTAAAATAAGTGTCTACCAGGCTATCCTAGCAAAAATTCTGTTATTTGCCCGGATTCACGCTTTTTTACTGTGTAACCAGTGCACTGAGTTTGTTTCAGCGCAAAGCTGAGGGCGAGACAGTACTGAGAAGTGAGAGACGCCAGACGCGCAACAGTTACAGCGGGAACTTTGAATAGGGGATTATGTAACATATTTGAAACAGTTATTTATGCAGTTCAATCATTTTTTCACTCGACTTTTTTATTTCTAAAGTTTTTATAACCTCAATGCGCATCTTTTTCCTGAATTCTGTTTAGATAGCTGCATTATGAAAATCTCAGGTTTAAACCTAATTATACCTTCAATGATGTCTCTTGATTCGATTGAAATACTCGAAACAGAATGCCTCAGTATGACTGCCATTGCACTCGGCGCAGTTTCGATTCGAGTAATTGGCAGATAGGTGGTCGCTACTGAAGCACTTGAGACAACATCCCAAAACTCGCATTCTCTCCCGTCGTTCTGATACAGTAGGAAATCGATGACAGTAGAAAGATATGTGACCCACTTCGTTACATAGAAAACACTTTCTGACATCGTTACTCGGTGCAATTAGATGTCCCAGTCTATTTGGTTCGCTATGTTCGAGTGATGTTGACTCGATATGACTAGTATAAACTTTCGAATGGTAATCAACTGCATTTCGTAGTTTGATGATGTCGTCGATAGTACTCAAAAGTTCGTTCAGATCAAAAATGTTCCCTGACTTGTGCTCACGACTGATTACTTTTCTGATAATCGATTCCGGAAACTTTGCTTTAACAGCTGAGAGAGTCGATGTCGCATTTTCGCACTGCTCATGTTTCGCTAATTGAATTAAAATAGTTCGTATTATAAAAAATGTAGATCGAATACATTCGTTATCATCAGATGCTGCAGGTATATTTTGAAACTGTTCCCAAAGCATCGCTCGAAAATTGCCGATGTTCAGGTAACTATCCTTCAATATGTCACATACTAACTGATAGTTTTTCGCTTCCATTTCAATTGATTCTAATAGCTCAGCTGGTTCGCCCTTCAGCAAACACTTCAAATACAGAAGCTTATCGATGTCACTCAAATTCATAATTCGATGAATGGCTGACTCAAACATGAACCAAAACTCTCTAAATTTTGTTCGATCGCCTGAAAAACTAGGAAGCTCGATCTTCGGTATCTCAATATTAACTGAATAACATGCGGTTTTGTCTGAACTAGTTGAACATTCTCGATGGTTCTGATTGGCTACATATGTGCCAACCACAGCGAACCTCTCTTTTCGTTGATTGATAGTACTTAGGATTGAATTGGAATCGGTAATTACCTTGAGAACATTCATGAAATCGCAAAATTTATCAAAACTTTCTTCAGCTTGGTCTCGTTGATTTATATCGATAATCGAAACAATATAGTTGTTCGCTAGACAACGTAATTCAGGTAACTCATTTAGTTGAGCTTCGATACATTCCCTAAAACTGTCTAGCTTATTGATGGACGCCGCTACGTCTCGCTTATAATCGATAGAATCATAATCATTAACTAATATGTTAGCCTCATCGATTAATAATTTCAATCGATCAATAATTCTCGAAACTCTCGATTTAATAAACTCAATAGATGTCATGTAACCAGACGAGAATAAAATCTCCCGAATACTACGAATGAATTCGCTATGATCTGATTTTGGGATATCGAGTTCGGTCCCAGAAATTTCGAAATTTGATTTGATTCGGTTACGGTATCCCTGTGTCAGGGTTTTATTGAACAACCGCGAAACTTGAATTTCAAAATAAATCGTCGAATTCGCTCAAGTATGAAAAATCACTAGTCGGGTGTCAATAATTAATATCCAATCGATAAATAGTAGTAGTGTAGTAGTAGTATAGTAATATAAGACATAAATTATGAATCGCTCTACTTAGATATCAATCGTTCGAATTTGCTCAATTCTCGAAAAATTACTAGTCGAGTGTCAATAATTATTATTCGATCGATAAATAGTAGTAGTAGTAAAGTAACCTAGGACATAAAGTATAAATCGCTCTCCTTAGATATAAATCGTTCGAAAAACCCGAACCCTCAACACAAAAATATTTTCACATACGACAACTCAAACAAGAAGCTTCGGATTCGATAGAGAAAGAGCGATAAATGAGTCACTAACTCGTTCTAGAATATTTTTGTGAAGTCCTCAGACTCCCACCATTCAACCAACTATTGTGGAGACCTCGGTCCCCACTATTCCCAACCTAACTAATGATGACCTCAGTCACTGAATCGTTTCGATCTATAGATAGTCACTTCGATTTATAATCACACCCTCGCTAACGAATATATGTTGGTTCTTTCAACAACCGCAATATCTAAACTTAGGTTAAGTAACTATCGATTGGTCTTTCACTTTCACCAGTTCCAGACACTACATGAATGAGATATGGATTCTTTCAATAATCCAATCTACCTGGTTCTTTCAACAACCAGTCACTCACAACTAAAGATGCTAGTGCGACTCTTTCAACAGTACACACAAAGTTACAGGTTCTTTCAACAACCAGAACTCTTTCGTTCGGTACAAGACAACTGCTTAAGAAACACAGCTAGTTGATAAAACTGACACAAATAACAACAAAACAAGCAAAAACCAACCTGCGTCCAACTAACGAGAGACAAACACTGGCTCTACTGGCCCTCTCAATAAACTTCTAACAATATCGATCTATTCGCTACTACATTAAATTGGGTTTTTCGCTTCGATTTCGATATCTCAAATAAAAACTCGACTGACTAAAACTTTTGTCGCTGACTCGACCAAAAAATCGATAACACGATCGATAACTAGTGTTCAAATCGAAAGAATGAAAACTTTAGCACTCATGCTACTTCGACAAAAAAATTGGTTGTCCCAGGTCTAAATTGAATATTTTAATAACAAGGTGAGTGAGCGTAACTTACAGCTTAGATAAACAGCAATCTGCCACAAAGCTATTAATTTAGTCTGCAAATTTGACCCGCTCAAATTGTTGCAAAAAATAATCGGTCCACTACTATTATCGATACATTCGTTCACTTTTTCACTTAAAGAAGGACGATTATGTGGTCCAATCGCAACGCTTCAGTCCTTTAAACCGCAATATATTTATCAATTGCAGTTTAAAGGACCGATGTAACGGGATTGGTCCACATAATCGTCCTTCTTTAAGAAAAAGATCGGTGAACATGGTTTTCGATTCGTTCGGTACAAGACAACTGCTTAAGAAACACAGCTAGTTGATAAAAATGACACAAATAACAACAAAACAAGCAAAAACCAACCTGCGTCCAGACAGATAATTGTTCCCTCCTTCCATTGAATAGTCGAGTGGTCATCTCCGTTCACAATCTGTGTGAAGTATCATCTAATAACGACTGGTGAAGCTTCCATCCATAACCGTCGAACCCACTCGATCACTGAAAAGTTGTTCGATTCGTTTCCATTTGAATCGTTGTTGATCTCGTTAAATATCTCGGCAATAATCTTAATTTTCTATCGAATATAACTGATAAACATTGTGTTTTCTCACCTTGAAACAGTATTCCACTCTGGAATCGTTCATTGTAATATATTTGTTCACAATAAAATTGACTTGCAGTGTTAATGTTTGTATAGGAAACACGTGATAAATACGAATACAATCAGGTTTCAGGAAATGGAAAATCTAGATTCACAGGAACTGAGTTTCATCATCACTTCTCTACGACATTGTATGCATTGCGATCAAAAAGTTCAATTCGGTGAGTGAGATGCTTTGAATTTTCACAAGGTGAGGTGTGGAAATAGAGAAGAAGAGAGAGAGAAATTGAAGGAAAGAGACGAGAGAGAGAGAGAGAGGAAGGAAGAGAGAGGGAGAAAGAGAGAAAGAGGGGAGAGACAAAGTGAAGAAGAGAGAGAGGGAGATAGAGAGAATGAGAGAGAGAGAGACAAAGTGAAGAAGGGAGAAGAAAAGGAGAGAGAGAGAGAGGGGGAGAGATTAATGAAAACATATAAAAAGTTGGGGTTTATGTTAATTTACTATTTCTATAATGAACGCTTAACTTAAAATAGGTGAGAATCTTAAATATTGTTATTTGATAAAGTTAGTTATATTTCAAAACAAGTGCAGTTCGTTTCGGCTCTGATTCGCTACGAAACTACACTGGCTAGCGGTCGAGCCTCATCAGGAGAACCCGCTAGCCATAAATTTGGATTATATATTAAATTATTCATTTCTACAAGTTATCGGAAATAAACGTGTTAAAACTATCAACTAAATGTAGCTTATCTATTTTAGTTGAATCTTACAATTGCTAGGTCCTTATCTAAAAGCAATCAGATTCTATAAATTTAAAGTAAAATCTGCGGTCGAATGAAATACTATTGTTCGTCCCTTCTATTTATATCCACATTTGCGCGGTTTGTTGTTGTTTTCCCATCGACCTTATCAAGAGTAGCTTCCCATGAGCAAGGTTTGGGTAACAATGTCTGGTGTGTTCTAATAGACGGTGGTATCGGTGGGAAACAAACACAAAGATGAAACGATCGCTCAAAGATCAAATATCTCTGAAAGCTAATCTTAAAAGATTAGGATCATACTTGAATTTGATTAACTCATTAGTTTTAACAATGTGTTTAATTTTGTTGAGGATGATGGCTTTGGGCAAGGAGTTATCAACAAATTCTTGAATTACGGTTTTCACTCTATTCACGAAATCTAACGAAAATAAGAGGGAGAGAGAGAGAGAAAGAGGGGGGGAGACAAAGTGAAGAAGAGAGAAAGGAAAGGAGGGAAAGAGAAAGAGAGAGAGAGTGTGAGAGAGAGAGACAAATTGAAGAAGAGAGAGAGGGAGAGAGAATGAGAGAGAGACAAAGTGAAGAAGGGAGAAGAAATGGAGATAGAGAGAGAGAGAGAGAGAGAGAGAGAGAGAGAAAGAGAGAGACAGTGACAGAGAGACAGAAAGAAATTGAGGAGAGAGAGAGAGAGAGAGAGAGAGAGAGAGAGAGAGAGAGGGAAAGAGAGAGAGAGAGAGAGAGAGAGACAACGAGAGAGAAAAAGAGAGAGAGAGAAGGAGAGAGAGAGAAAGAGAGATAGAAAGTGTGAAAGAGAGAGAGAGAGAAGGTGTGAAAGAGAGAGAGAGAGACAGAGAGAGAGAGAGAGAGAGAGAGAGAGAGAGAGAGAGAGAGAGAGAGAGAGAGAGAGAGAAAGTTAACAAGCGAGAAAGGGAAGGAGAGAAAGAGAGAGAAAGTGAACGAGAAGGAAGAAGAAGAAAGAGAGAGTTGTGAGATAGAGAGAGAGAGAAAAAAGTGAAGGAGAGAGAAATTGAAGGAAAGAGACGAGAGAGAGAGAGAGAGAACGAGAGAACGAGAGAGAGAGAGAGAGAACGAGAGAGCGAGAGAACGAGAGAGAGAGAGAGAGCAAGAGAGAGAAAGAGAGAGAGAAAGTGTGAAAGAGAAAGAAAGAAAGTGTGAAAGAGAGAGAGAGAGAGAGAGAGAGAGAGAGAGAGAGAGAGAGAAAGAGAGAGAAAGTTGAGAAGCGAGAAAGGGAAGGAGAGAAAGAGAGAGAGAAAGTGAACGAGAAGAGAGAAGGAGAACGAGAGTTGTGAGGTACTCTGAACCTCCTGGGTTCCAGACGTGGTCTGAGTCACCCCAGAATTGCCCGCAATTGACCATGGTCTCAGACCACGCATGAGTCAAATCGCACGTGGTTCCAGACGTGGTCTGACTCGTAATGAAAACCCCCGCGCCACCCGTGACGCCCGGCCAGTACTAGATACGTACGTGCCAGAGGTGCCACCCTGCGCAACTCGGCAATTTCAGATCAATCGAGCTCAGTGAAAAGCCGCACTAACACGCGAAAGAAGTTTTTCTTCGATTAGGTGCTAAAGTGAAAACATTCTCATTGCGTATTCTTTTGAAAAACTTTATTTTTTTCAAAAAGAATTAGCATTGAAATGAAGGTTGAGAGATTACCTAATCTTTTATTATTACATTTTTGAGTCATCTTCATTAATACATTAATACTGCAAATCCCAGAACAAAATATTGAAAACAAAATATCGTTCTGTTTGTTTTAGATCTGTGAATAGAAGTAATATAATATATTTTCATGAAAACTGAAAAAATACAAAATATTACAAATGATTTAGGTTATATGGAGAGCTGTAGTAATGTTAATCAATTCAAATTTGAATTGCCGGGGTTTGGGGCCGCGCTGATTTCAGTTGGCCGGAGTGCGACTGGTCGCAGACCACGTCCGACTCAGACTGGTCTCGGACCATGGTCAAGATGGTCTGCGACTGCCTTATAGCCAGTCTGAGACCATCTGACTCAGACCACGTCTGGAACCCAGGAGGTTCAGAGTAGAGAGAGAGAAAAAGTGAAGGAGAGAGAAATTGAAGGAAAGAGACGAGCGAGAGAGAGAGAAAGAGAGAGAGAGAAAGAGAGAGAGAACGAGAGAGAGAAAGAGAGAGAGACAGAACGAGAGAGAGAGAGAAAGAGAGAGAGAGACAGAACGAGAGAGAGAGAGAGAAAGAACGAGAGAGAGAGAGAGAGAGAGAGAGAACGAGAGAGTGAGAGAGAGAGAGAGAGAGAGAGAGAGAGAGAGAGCAGTTCCTACGGCTGTTTTCACTATCAAGAACATGTTTGAGTTTTCTGTTTTGATAGTGGTGAAACGTGTTGAAGATGCGCAGAGAAAAAGTAGAACGAAAAATAGAAAAAGTGGACGTCGAAGTTTTATTTCAATCCTCGTTCATTTGATAGGTGAAATATGGAGCCGCGCATGTGGCTGTATTATGCATCTCCAAAACAAATATCCTTCCCCGCGGGTCAGAGAGAGACATTCTTCTTGTGACAATTCTCTCAGTGAGTCCTTCTCTTCCCCATATCCATATCCCTGTTGTCCCTCTCTGAGGGTATCTCTTCCTGTTTCTCTAGCAAATTACAATGAACTGTCATTGTTCCGTTTACGTCAGATAAGAAAAGGTGAAACTTCAAAAATAGTAAAAAAAAGTCGGATAAATCGGCTATAGCAGAAAGATGCAAAGAAATCTTTTGGGTTCTGAGAAACAACGGAAAGATGAAAACACTCGCTCACTAGAAGTTTTTAGTGCACTGAAAACAATAAGTGCATAACACAGATCACGTTTGACAACACGAATATTTCAGAGCTTGAACTCATCACAATTCATATGGAAAAACTATTTCCGAACGGTCAGTTTGTCAATAACTTATCTTTCCCATTTCCGTTTTTGAAATCGGAAAATATCATTTTGACAGCTAATGTGTTTGAATTGCCAATGGAACAAGAAATATTGGTTAGACAAGGATGTGATTTGTTGAAAACCGGCTCATTTCTAGTTCTTTTAAGGAAATAATTGAAACTTCAGAATTTTCTCGATCAACACGATGCGATAACTTTTCAGAAACAATTATCAACGGATTTCGAAAACTCATTGCTCAAAACTGCCCGAATCTTCTGCTTTTCATCTTTGGAAGTGTGAGTTGTAAGTGATTCCTTTGGTCTCTGTGGTTTTCTGTGTGAACAGTTTTTCATTTAAATTGAGGTTCTCAGTGTTCGAATCCAACAAAAGGAAAACGTATTTACATGATAAAAATTATTGGGACTTGGAGAACCTTTGTGGTTCAAATACTATTATGCCACGTGAAAACCATATTTTATCTTTTCAGAAGGATTCAGATGACTTTACAAGTGAGGAATTGTGGCTGATGTCCTATGTGTGGAAAATATGCGCGTGTTGCGGCGCTTATGTTGACATCAGTCAGTTTTATCTTTTTCATTATGACAAGGCTTGTGGGACATTTACTGAGAATTTTATGACATAGTATTGCGTTAGCAATGTCAAATTTGAGTACCCCTTCGAGTGGGTGACGATTAAGCTCAAATGCATTAAGCTACAACCCATAACTCATGTTTAAACAACAACATACAGTTCAAATTATCACAATGAATGGTTTACATGAATAAGCTATGTTTGTACGAACTTATAGAAAAACAATTCATACAGTTTTCAATAGGAGACATCCGCTCAATATAAGACGCTGCAATTTATATGTAATATGTCCCCACAAGAAAAACTTGAAAATCACTTTTTCGCTCATCGTTGTGTATTTCACTCAGATTCATCAGATATCATACTGTGAATCGCTGAAAAACGAAGATTGCATCAACCATGTGTAAAGCCACACCGCCAAGTACATGCAAACATGATCAAGATCGTATACGCAAATTCGTTAGAAGCAAAAAAGTGCAAATAGTGGTGTGCACAAAATCGGTAGATCCTGAAATGTGTACACATAAATTACACAGATGTAGTACTACGGAAAATGTGTACATGCACACATTTTTCACTACGAATATTGTGCATAATCCCCTATTCAACGCTAAAAGCACAAAAAACCAGCTAAAAACTGAAAAGGTTCACATGGACCCACATAAATTCTGAAAAATTTATGGATTTCTGGAGGTTTACACACTTTTACAACTAAGGATTTTGTGGAATCTATTAATCCACTTTTTTCGGTTTTAACAATTTTGTGTCACCAAGTTCGATAGCTTCAATATTTTGCGTACATCCTGTTTTTCCAGTTGATTTTTCATGTGCAGGGTTTTTGAATACACATGGTCAAAAGAGAAACCACTTTCGTGACAACCGATGTGTATTTTGCACAACATTCTCAAAAAATGTGTGTATTTGTCGGATTTAGTGCGGTCATATATATTGCAGCGTCTTATATGTTCAAGCTTTATCGTCACCCCTTCCCCTTAAAAATCCCTCTCCAAAACAAACAATTTCGAGTTTTGACTAGAAAGAAAAATTAAATGCATTTACTTCAAATGCTTTAGTTTTTTTTATTGATTCCGAAACTTATATTCATATCGAGATGTGGAGCGCGCCAGCCAGTACGTCCTCCGATTCCAGATGGATAAACCATGCCCCCTTGACCTCTAAGTTTCCCACTTCCTGTGTGTGCAATATAAATCTTCTTCTCATACTGTTATTTATGAACCAATGCTGCAACTTATATACTCTGAAACACAGAGAGTCTTTCTTAGTTATTTAATGCCATGAACGTGTTAACTGACTGAGTTCCATATAAGAACCAGAAATTGAGCATTAAAGTCATTCGAAGAAAAAGTTAACTTGTCATTTGCTCTAATCCTTCACGTGTGGTGGTGTGGTGATGAGCATAATATTTCCAACGTGTTCCATGCATATTTATAATGTTTGTTCTCGGCAGAGAAAAAATGTTACCAGTGGTCATGCGGGTGTCTTGGCCATATGGATGGTGAATGCCCTTTCGCAAAGAAAAGGAATCATTATTCAAATCACTGTTCGAGTTCTATCAGTAAGTTCTTTTTGGAATAGTGTAAATCGCACACGAAATCACTCTGAGAGCTTTTTTTATTTTCTCAAACGGCAATGTAGTGTTCTGCGTTTTGAATGCTTTCATTTACGGTCTAATAGACTATAAAAACTATTGAGATAGAAGGTTGAGAAAACGAGCTCTAAGGTTCCGGAGTTCAATATGAACTGATTTTTGTCCATTTGATGTGACATAACAACGCCAATGCAATCGAAAATTACTGCCAGCGACACACATTTTACTTCCTTTTTGGTTGAACAGTTTCCGAGTACATTTTCCGATAGATGCTGAATCAAATTAACGTCTCGTTTTTCGATGAACTTTCCGTTGAACTGTGCTGTTTCAGAGAAAGAAATTCTCGCCGATTTTGTGAGAACTTCGTATCCGGGAGGTGAGTTGATTGAATATAGTAGGGCCGTTGAAAGTTTTTTGTAAAACAGGCAACAACGATTCGTTCAATTAATAGACAAAATAAACCTCGCGTTGTAAACTGAAGTATGTTTCTTACCACAAGAGCCCTGGCGGTTGTGTAACAGTAGCATCTGTTTACTTTCAGGTTTTTTTCATGTCCATCATCGCATTTTTTGGTAGATGCATGATCATACACGTTGAAATCACAACAGTTTTCGAGACAAAATGTTTCGACATTCCTTAAACAAGGTTGACTCCCCGAGCAGCCAACGTTTAGACGTTTTGCTGGTCTTCCGTTTTTCCACATAAGCTTTTTTTCGGACAGTGATAAAAGGGTTTCCTCAGATGAAACTAAGATTGTTCAGAATCCGTACTCTCAGCGTTTGTGAAATACATGAAGAATGAGTGCCCGGGAATAATCGAAATTTTAAAACAAGATCAGGTTGGATTTAATTCGTACTAACAGTAAGATTTTTTTTCGATTGAGAACGAGAAATAATGAATAAGTAAGTGTACATGAAAATTCACAGTCTTCTGACCTGAATTGATGTGATATACAATTGTAAGCATATTTATTTTCAATCTGGGCTTGATTTAAATGAACTTTTCTTTCTCACAAATCACTAAAATAATGAAACGCATGCTCATGTTGTGATGTTACTTTGATTGCTGCCTGCACAATTGATAGAACCTTGTTTTAGCCCCCTACCTTGCATTCCCATATAAAAATGATGCTGAAGACCGGAGCTCAAGCATACTGGCATGCGATATCCCACTCTATATTTTTCGTTTTCTTTTGAACATGGAAATAGTGCATGTTTTGTTAATTTAGGAAATCGTATTCGCAATTTTTATACATATTTATGGTGCCTGTTAATTCATTGATATAAGAGGCGTCCATTTAAATAATTTTTCAAAATTCAAATATTATGCCAATCTGGTCATTTTTTCGTGGAGCATGTTTCCATCAAATTTCGCACAATTCTGACCACATCTTCGGTTTCTAGTCAGAAAACTTACTGACAACTGTCAGAAGTGAAAACGGGCTTTTTGACGCCGGTCAATTAATATTCTGGTTTTTTTGGCATTCGTCAATGAATTGCCTCGTTTATTCTGTGTAATTCTGACCACTGTCAGAATGTTTGCGGGATCGAACCTGCGGGCGCCAGGGCAAAAGGCAGACACACTGCCACTGCGCTACCGGGCCAGTAGTTAGGGCATCGACTGTCGCGGATATAACATGCGCCAGCCAAATCGTACTGATCGCTCATATAACGAGACAGATTTGAATAATGAAAACTAATGAGATCGATGAATTAAATAAGTAACCGGGTTTATTTGGTACCCTTACCAGTTTTTAGTAAACTAATCTTTAGGTTACCTTAGTAGGTAACCGCGTGGTAACCTGAAATGAGAAATCGGCTACCTGTTAGTTTTTCATTGTGGTTTTACCGTTTACTTGTACAGTAACCAAAATAAAGTTTCGGGTTACCAACCGGTTACCTATGTGGTAACCTGAAATATTACCAAAAACCGGTAAAGTTATCAAGAAACCCGGTTGCTTATGAAATTGACCAATAAAAACCAAATGAACTTTTTTAAATTAATTTTCTCGACATTAAAAAGAAGTCCGCGGGGGTCTGGGGGGCACCCCCAGCTAACGTGGCCCGCGGCTTAACGCGCTCCCGGCATGACTTACAGAAACTCGCGCACCTACTCAGTAGCCGCTGTAGCGTAGTGGTTAGCGCCTGCGCTTTTGAACTGACGGGGTCAGGTTCGATTCCCGGCTGAGACAGGTGGTTTGCAAATACAGTTTTGACAGTGGTTAGTTTCAGTATGCAAGTAACTGACGATTGTCAAAAGTAATGTGTAAATAATGACCGTTGTCAGACTTCAAGAAAATAATTGACCCTCGTCATTTATTTGGACAATAAAGTCTGCGAAACGGAACCAGAAACTGACCATATTCTAAGTTTCTCGGCAATAAATAAAAAATTGACCAGATTTGCATAATATTTGATTTTTGAAAAACTATTTAAATGGATGCCTCTTATATACTCAGATTGCGTCAACCAACCAAAAGCTCATTGAAGAAAATAATAATAATAATAATTTAATAATAATTTATTGCTCATATATAAATGGCAGAACAAATTGTAACGTGTTATGATGACGATTATACATGAACTTATGTAAAAGAGACATTTAAAATACCGAGGATGGAGAGATATTAAATCCGGAGAGATTCAGAAATATTGATGCAGCTGATGGAAAAGGAGAGAAGAAAGAGAAATATCACATATAAAGGTTTTTCATACGAGAGGCAGGGATGATCTTGTAATCGTACAACTCGTAGTACTTCATAATGAAGGTAGTTCTGAAGTAAGGCGGAACAACGAAAACATAATAGTCCTCAACAGATGCATTAGGAAACTGTTCACAATGAGAGTGTACTTCTTTACAATAGCGAGCAATTCTCTCGAGCTGACTGGGATACAATGTTGGTGGAACATGGTGTTTGTAGAAATTATCGAATGAACCGGGAGCAGGAATAGAAATTGGATCATCAGTTGGAAGGGATTCAGAAGGAGTTGGACAAGTATTATGTTCAGATGAAATGGCTTGAGGAGAGTCACAAGTAGCAGAGGGAGAAGTAATAATGACAGAACTTCTACTTTCTTCAACTACCTCCATTTCTGTCTGAAGATTGGTGTCGGCTGGACTTGGCAGGATTGTAGTTTGGTCGGTGACCTCAGCTCGGGCGGCGTCTCGTCTCGATTGTCTGGCGAGGAATCCGGCCTTTCGCTGTTCCGGGGTTTCGAACTTCCGCACATGAAAAGTTGACATAGAATCTTCGGATTTCATTGCAGTAGAAAGATCAATCAGACGAGGAAACGGAATACCATCTTTGACCGAAACTTTGAGTGGGCGAGGTAAACCATCTTGACGAGGTTTACCCAAACGGTGTAGAATAGAGATATTAGATGGAGAAACGGACACCAAATTGAAAATTGCATTCACCTTTCTCTTTGTTGAAGAATCCTCTGGTAGGCCATAAATAGTGAGACATCCACGATCATTGAAACGGTGAAGTTCAGCTTGAATAATGGTGGGCAGGGATTTGGTCAGACTGTCGAGTTTGGAGTTGAGTGATTTAATTTCACTCAAAATAGTAGAAAAATGGGTTCGAGATGGTACCATTTTTGGACGAGGCGATGGCATAATAATCAATCGGGAGGGGTCACCTCACACGACCGAGACAAGGGGTGGGGAAAACGCAGGACTGAAGAGAGATAATGCACAGGTAATGGTGTTAAATATTAAAAGGACAATCAGCTCTACTTCAAAGTCGTTGCCAACGGTAAAGCGGGAATGTACTGTATAGCTCACTTTCCGCTGTGTACGCACACCTGTCTTCGACCTCAAAGCTTGCCCAATATGTGCTCTGATAGCGCAGTGTTTAGCGGCATTCTACGTATCTTTTGCTCGCAGGTTCGATACCGGCAATAGACACAAATTTATTCATTTGGCACACACTATATGTACGTATTGCTTTTGCTTGTTCGATAATGATAAGGTTCAAAAAGACGTTGTGAATCTTGTATTCAATCCTTATTTAGTTTTTATATATGTCCTTATGCAAATTTCTCATTTTGCAGTATTAGATATCTAAACTTCCACAAAAAAGTGGGGTTTGAGCAGGGAAATAAAATAATACATGTTTTGAGAGACGTAGCCCAGAAATGGTGCTTTTCATACATATTTTTGCAAATAAACATATTGGTATGACTCAGAACTTCTATGAGAAACTGGAGCTATCTGAGGAAAACAAACGACTGGAGGAAGAAAACGCACAGGTACTCTTGAGAATGTATGAAGAACATTCAGCTTTTTTCACCTGCCGGTGAAACATTAATTGTGAGCTCTGAGACCATAATAAGAGAAAAAATGGTAATCGACCAACAGGCTATCGGTCGGTTCAGCTCAGACAGAGCCTGAACGAGTTAGAGGGGTACTTAAGGAAATGTGGCCTATCGAATTTCGACATGAAAGTCAGTTTGGCGAAAAAGAGGCAATTGAAGGGGGCCACAGAATCTGGCACTTACAGGGGTACACAAAATGGGACTTTGAGGGGTATGGTGAGCGCGGGCGTGATGTGTACCATGTCAATCATGTGCAACAGTTGAGAGTTTTGTGCCGCACATGTGTGGCGAGGTCGAGTCCGTTCGGCGCCAAAAGTTTTGCATTTAACTCACACATAGAAAATCTGGGAATCAGAGGGGTAGGTAGAGGGGGGTTCGTTACCGCAACGCGCTGGCCCTAATTTCCCACGGCTAAGTCCCAAAATTTCTACGGCTAGCTCTCCCGACTTTTGTCAGAAGACCATAATAAGTAGTAAGGAATGATAGTTGATCACAACTTCTCTTACTTGTCGATAGTGATCATGTTCTCACCAAAAACCTCTGTCAATCGTGTTTCGTGTATATATTTCGAAAATATCTAATCCTGCATCATTGTTTTCACACAGGGAAATAGTAGATGTTTCAAAAGAGGCATCCCAGAAATCGTGCTTTTCATACATTTTTTGCAAATAAAAATATTGGTACGACTCAGAACTTCTATGAGAAACTGGAGCTATCTGAGGAAAACCAACGACTAAAGGAGGAAATTGCACAGGTACTCTTGAGAATATTTCGTCAAACGCCGATTTCCCTCGCTCGGAATATTTTATATTTAGAGGTCGTATCTAGTGCATAATACGTGAGGTATCATAGACGAGAGACGAGATAGTACGCGGAATTGAGGGACTTGTGTGAAATATGCTCTTCAATCGGTAACATTGATTGTCCGATAATAATCACTTTGCGAGTCTAGTATTTCACTTTTATTTTGTTTGAAAATTAATCTACTGCATAATTTTTCTTAAACATTTGTTGCACAACCTGCATCCGGCAGCCGGGGAAATAGTGCATGTTTTATTTGACGCAGGGCGATAATAGCATCTGGGCTTTTCATGCATACGCTCTCTGGTATAATGTAATTTCATAATTCAGACCGCGTCAAAAAACCAAGAGCTCATTGGAGAGAACGAACGACTGATGAAAGAAAATGCAAAGGTACTCAAGAAGTTTAAAGGACGTCTATAGTTCACACCAGTCCTACTGAGACTCCCACAGTAACCTTACAAACTTTCCGAAGGCTGTTGTGAAGCTGAAAATGTAGTCCATAGAAAATGCTCTCGTATATTTACTCTACCTGAGAAGGAGAATGAGGTACGAGAATGCTCAACTTTTTCGATCAAAAGGAAGTGAGCAAAACGGCTTGGAAGTTTCGGAATCTTACTGTAGAAGTCTCAGTAGGAATGGAAAAGACTATAATTACTGTTTGAGTTCGTATTGTTCATGTGAAATTATAACACATGTTGCTGGGAAGTGTCTCAGACAATGTCGACCTTACTTTTGATTTTTTTGCCCTGATTCTTTAGTGACATCATGATAGGATTCCCTGAAAATGAGCGGACCGATTTGCACACCCAGCTCTGAACTACGTTTGTAGTGACCGTTCTGAAGCAAAGATAAATATTAACGAGCCTTCGAACTCATCATAATATGGTAATCCAATCATGAGTAGAGGAAGGTATGCCGTAACCAATTTTTTCATATCCAAGTCTTTAACCGCAAATAACTTCAGAACACGAGGCTGGAAGCTGAGATTCAAAATTTGAGAAACGAGAGAGAAAAGGATAAGAAACAGGTGACTTATGGTTTTAAGATTATTGGATAAAAAAACCTGTGAAATGAAACAGAAATTGATGATTTTCTATATACTAGTGATGGTCTTCTACGGCAACTGTTCTTATTATGAGTTATTTTGTTAAAAATTGATGAGCAATGTAATCAGGGTTTCTTCGTGATTTTTCTTCACTTTTTTTTCTTATGACCTATCCAGATACATTTTTGCTTCTACTTCCAATATTTTAGATGAAGAATGAGACACAAAAACTTGCTCGAGAATTGGAAAGCGTCAGAAAAGAGTTGACGAAATCCGAACAAAATAGAAAGAATTCTGATCAAAAATGGGAGGAAACTCAAGCAACCTGTGACGAACTGAAAGCTGAGGTAATATAACAATTTCAGAATGAGAGTCAAAATAAAAGTCATACGGAAATCGCCGGAGTTTTTTTCCCATTTCGTGTTAGGTGATTGAGATAACACTTGTCAACACTTTCTCATTTCCTCTTGCATAACCGTTTCGAACTCTGTTCGTGAGTGTTCAATGCAATAGATGAGAGAACAGAGAAAACGTCTTTTTAACGTTTTGTTGAGATCGTTCTGCTTACTTTACAGAATATTTATGGAGTTTTAAAGATTTCAGTGGGAGAAACATGCTACAGATTGATAATCATCAAATCTCTACCAAATACCAAAAGTTTTTTTCAGAATGAAACAGTGAAGAAGGAACACAGAGAGGAACACCTCCGTTCAAAAAAGAACGATGAGAAAAAGAGCCAACAATTCGCACAGGTGGAACAAGTTTTATCTCTTTTGGATATATCGTTCGTTTCAGAACAAAGTGTAAATTCATGAAAAAGTGGGGGCCCAACGAATGTAAGATTTGTCTTCTGCTGTGCGCCGCTTAGACAACTACTCTCAAATGGAACAGCTACTGCTACAAAAATCGAAAAATACTAATATACTCAAGTATAACTGTTCATTACAAACATACAAAAGTCGTAAAATATTTTCTCAAACCTGTAAACTAGAATCTACAAGTCACAGCTGCGAAAGAGAGAACAACTTTTGAATAATATGACAAACGTTATAGCACCTAGAATTGAAGTAATGACAGAAAATGCCAACCATTGTGTACAAAACCAGGAACTCTATAATTGAGTAGGTTGAGTTAACATCTGTGATTTGTAGATTCTAGTTTACAGGTTTGAGAAAATATTTTACGACTTTTGTATGTTTGTAATGAACAGTTATACTTGAGTATATTAGTATTTTTCGATTTTTGTAGCAGTAGCTGTTCCATTTGAGAGTAGTTGTCTAAGCGGCGCACAACAGAAGACAAATCTTACATTCGTTGGGCCCCCACTTTTTCATTAATTTTTCTCTTTTTGTATACATGCCGTAGGTATGTGGTTTGATCTGTACGGTGCAGATAAAATTGTTTTTTTGATGAACCACTTGTCAAGTATTACGATCATTCGGAAAAAAATATGACGTCAACATTGCAGTTCTAGAAACTTACTTCATCTGCCCTTCAGAATCGCAGAATACGTCATGTTTGAATGAAGTTTTATCGTTAATATACCACTTTAAGATATTTTCAGCATTTGAAAATATATGTGACGTCAACTTTGCACTTTTCAAAAATGACGTCATCTGGTCTCCAGAATCCCAGAATACGTCACTCTTAGATTGAGTTTCACCGTTAATTGACCCTTTCTAAGACATTTTCATCATTTGAAAATATATTTGACGTCAACTTTGCACTTTTCAAAAATGACGTCATCTGGTCTCCAGAATCCCAGAATACGTCACTCTTAGATTGAGTTTCACCGTTAATTGACCCTTTCTAAGACATTTTCATCATTTGAAAATATATTTGACGTCAACTTTGCACTTTTCAAAAATGACGTCATCTGGTCTCCAGAATCCCAGAATACGTCACTCTTAGATTGAGTTTCACCGTTAATTGACCCTTTCTAAGACATTTTCATCATTTGAAAATATATTTGACGTCAACTTTGCACTTTTCAAAAATGACGTCATCTGGTCTCCAGAATCCCAGAATACGTCACTCTTAGATTGAGTTTCACCGTTAATTGACAGTTTCTAAGATATTACCATCATTTGAAAATATATGTGACGTCAACTTTGCATTTTTCAAAAATGACGTCATCCGAGCTCCAGAATCCTCGATGACGTCATCAGTAGAAGACTTACATCTAAACCGATGTCAGTTCATGTCGTGGTATCATACTTCAAATTTTACTTGAATTGGTTAGGACTGAGCTGAGTTATAACGCAATTTGATTTACCCCGACAGAGAGGGCGAGAGAGTGCACGAAATGAAGAGACGCAGAGACATTTTCAAAGACCTATAACTTGATGAAAAAAAAATTTTTTCGAAAAAAAGTTTGCGCCCCCAAGGTTTGAGTGGGATATCTATCGTGTCCCCAATTTTCAGTCAAATCGGTTCACACATAAAAATTTCCCAGGAGTGCGCACCAACACACACACACTGACACACGACGGAAGTTGGCGCTCTTGATGAAGCGAAAACGTCATAACTTGGCTCAAACTTGACCGATTTCGTTCAAATTTCGAACATAGCTTGTAAATGTGCCATAGAAAATCAGCAAATCATAAAAAGTTCTGATTTGCACAATTGGACCTTTTTGAGAGTGAACTAAAAAAATGAAAGCGCGCATTAGCCGGACCAAAGACAAATCTCGCACAGCGCTTCGCGCTGCGCGCGATTTCGCAATACGAAGCGTTATATTTTCTGTATTGAGAAATCATATTTTGTTCTATAACAGAGAAAGAAGGCTATTTTCACATTTTTTTCCAGGCGGCGAGATCTATGTACTTAGCCCACGAAAGGTTAGCCCACGAGAGTTTCATTAAGAAGTTATAGAAATAATGATTTCTACCTAAATTGAGTGTTACTATTTTGGTTCAGAACTTTCTTGAACGAATTTCCTAACACTTCTATAATATTTTAATACTTTGTATGTATAGATACTCGAGGACATGGAAGGTCAAACGGAGCATTTCAAACAGAAATTGACTGAACTCCAAGAAAACTACAACAAACTTGAGGAAGTTGTGAGTTTTGACAGATGAAGTTGTGAGTTTTGACACTCACGTAGGAAATTGAAAAAAATCAGTCAGAGGATACCATGAAATACCAAGGAAATTGAAAAAAATCAGTCAGAGGATACCATGAAATACCAAGGAGATTTGAAAAAATCAGAGGATACCATGAAACATTCGTTTCTACCAGTGCGTTGCGAATGAAACTGGTATGCACTCACACATGACTGGAAAGTTGACACAACTTAAAAGCAATACAATTTTCAAAATGTTTGAAGGAGCTAAGTAAACTACACTTGACACCCTGATTGTTCAATAATCTATTCTCCACGAATCACGCATTTGCATCGGATATCGAAGAAACCGAACCCATATCTTCCTAACTCGATTTATGTTGAAAATATCACGCAAATTCTTCACCTATCGGGCTCCACTAAAAACGTAAACGTCAAAATCAGAGAGGGACGGTTCTCTGAATGTGCCTGTTTAGATTTTCTCGAGCACGAGGAACTGAGAGTAAGATTTCAACCCACCCATGAATAAAATGAAACCTTATCTTGATTGAGTATACCATGCTTCAATTTTACAATTCGTAAACAGCAAAGTATTCCAGAACAAACGGCTGGAAGCGGAGGTTCAACTTCTGAAAAACGAGAAAGAAATCGATAATGAACAGGCAAGTTTCGGTTTTCTTTAAGGTTGCATCTCTACGGTAGAAAATGTAAAGTAGAAATCAAACTGATACCCGTGTAATGGTTATCTACGGCAATTAATCCAATCGTGTGTTACTCTGTGTTACTTTGTCGAAGTCATTATTTATCCCTAAAATTCTGAACTATAGTACTGCAATGAATGTTTTGTTTGAAAAAAGAATAAACTATGTGTTACTTAAGGTTGAAGGTTTTTCACCTTACATGCAGCCAACAAGATTTTGGTTCCTGTAAGCTGAACCCCATCGCTTTGTTGTTCACATATTGTTAACAAATCCCTTTATACAGCTTGAATTTTGAATGAGGTTCCATGCTTTTATCGACATTTTGAAAATGTTGTACGTAGATAAACTCGGTGACTCTTAAATAATCCGTTCAAAAAACAAAGCAAACCGAGTTGACCCCTAGATGAATGTTTCTGTATTTTAATGTTCACAATATTCAGCTAAACCTTCAAATTTGAAAGAAACGGTTTATCAAATATTTTATATTATTATCATCATCAAAATTAGACTGTATTTTGTGCTTCCACCGTGATCATGAGCTCAGAAGTGCGAGATGGAGTGATCATTGAGAATTTTTCGAACCATTCATATACTTCACGATTTTTCCAACAGTAAACGTGATATTTTCAGTGCGAGGAAGAGAGAAAAGTTCTTGTGGAAGAAAAAAACGAAGCCAACGAACAACTGAATCGAACTTCGGAAAAACTGGCCAAAATCAATAACGAATTGAGGGAAATTAAGAGAAAATGGATGGAGGTTCGAGCAACAGACGGCTCCGGGACGAAAGAGCAGGTAGGTCAAAACAAAAACCAAATTTTTTGTCTTTTGTTTGTAACCCATTTTGAGTTACATCCAAAACTAACGACTACGGACATTACAACATATGTGATGAAACTCAACCAGTAGTTATGTCTCATGAATACTATCTACATGTCGAGTTCTTACCTTATCTACTAATATTATTGAATGTGATTTTTCTCCTTCACGTCACTTGGAAAGCGGATTGTAACTGTATTTGAGTTGAATTTGGGATAGAGTTGAAACGTACCACTCTTCCACCCTCTTTCACTTTCTCTTGTTCTCTCTTTCTCTCTTCGTCTCTCTTCTCTCTATCTTGTTTTAATTTTTCTTCTCTTTCTTTTTTGCAAACCACTTGGTACCAACATTTGACTCCCGGAGAAATAATTCTCTGAATGACAAGACGTGTGTTTTGCTTTCGCGCCAAATTTATGCTTAGAAGTTTGTATATCTCGTTACACTTAGATAGATGGATAAATAAATAAAATAGACAAGATTCATGTGCGATTCAACACGTGACCCTCCATATTGTTGGATGTGGCACTCATGTGACAACAGAAATGAAAGACAACACATCGTGATGATGAAAAGGGTATTGTGACCTTGTAACGCGCTCATAATTAGTTAGACCTTATGATCATTATAGTTTCATTTGAAGTTACGATTTTTCAGGCACTCGAGGAATCAGATGACGTAGAAAACGAGGAGTTTATGCTCAACATAGAAATGAATTTGTTTCAGCCACTTTTCAATGAAATTCAAAAAGTAAGTCATTCATAGTTACTTACTTATTGTTCGTGCAATCGACTGTGAAACAAAATCCTATTCATGTATCATTATCAAAAGCACCTTTTTCAAATGAGTAAAAAATTGATACAGATGCAAAATGATGCCAGGGAAGAAAAAAGTTAAAACAACTCTGAGGTGCTCAGGCGCCTTACAGACAAGTTTTGCTTCATAGGGCTCGACTGTTCGCTTTTCCAATCGTTGAAAAATCCATCGAATTTGTCCTGTTTTCAAGCTATCAGAGGGGATCAACTGACCCAACCTTCTGAGAACAACAACAAACCATAATCGTTTTGAATCAGGGTCGGAACAAACCATCCAATTTGTCATGACAACAACTATTTTCGTTTCAAGAGAACAAAAACCACGAATTCGCAGTGTTCCATAATGCGTACGTTGTTTTTCCATAATGCAAACTCGTGACCAGTGTTGTTTCAGAAAGTTTCCAAGTTGGGTAAAAGGATTTTTTCCGTGAGAAACATTCAAACAAGGAGAGAACTGACTCAGAAGTTAACTCCCGCAACCGACATTTCCTGTGAAGTGGAGGAGACAGTTGTGACTGTTTTGAGAAATGAAGGAGATAAACTCCAGGTCAGACCTCCGTTTTTCCCTTTCCTCTTCATCGATGAAATAAGTAGAGTGAGATTCAAAACGACCAATGATTTACTGGTTCAGGGATTGTCATGAAAAAGAGCAATCATTCTCAACAAAACCGATTTTTAGAAAATCAATTGCGTCTTTTGCGCGTGTGTATTGCATGTTTCCTCTATTGTGTAGGTAAAAGCTACAACACTATAAAAACTGGTTCAGACGGCTTTAGACCTTCTTCTGTCCCTAGAAACCGAATTTCCATCCGCATCTTCCAATCAAGGAGGTCATCCCGGAGATGCCAGACTTCTCGATTAATCGAAAACTCGAACTTTGAAGACGCCGATATATAACATGCAATGTTCTGTGTATTTTTGTTCTGAGAATGAAACTAAAAAATATGTATATATGTTCGTTGGTTTCGTCAGTTCGCGAACCGAACCGGTCACTGGAGAACCGTATCGAATCGACTGAACCACCATTCCGAACCAGATCGGTTCTCCAATGCTTCGAATCAAACCGACTGGTTCAAATCATGCGCAATGTCGGTTCGAATCAAACCTTTCACTGGAGCACCGGACGGTTTGAAACGGCGGTTCGGTCGGTTTAGTCGGTTTTCTCCAGTGACCGGTTCGCGGTTCCGTTTGGGAAGGACCCGGTTCTTGAGTGAATTTGCCATAGCGCGCTTTGCGACAAGACATTGAGCAAATGAGGAGAAGTTAGATGGCTGTACAAAATGTCCCTGGGACCGAACTTGATTCCCGGCGGGTCAGAACGAGATTTCTCAATTTTGGTGTCTTAAGTCCTTCAAATCTGATTCTAGAAGTTCATATTTTGAATGAAAAATCAAATAACGAGTTGAATGAAAATATTCGAATAAAGATCAATTAGTTGATCAGAAAACTAGATCAAAAGAATAATAATTCAACAGAGGAGACAGACAAACGACACCAAAAAGATTGAAAAACATTGTACAACTCTTCTGCACTGAGAAAGTAATTCACCCTGTTTTGTTACGTATTCTGATTTTCTGATATAATGTATGTATTGCATCTCCGTATCGTACTGCGTTTACAAGCCTATTGAGTCTCGGACCAGGCGCCACCGTCTTTTCAGTCCTTTAACATTTGCATCATATTCGGGCTGGTCGGTTTATTGTTAGTTGTTGTTCTCTCTTTTTAGTTTTCTCTTCTCTTTTTTGGTAAAATAAATCGCGCATATAACATTTAAACAATAAAGTCTCTCTTAATGCGTGTTCGTGTTAACCAATTCACGAAGGTAGCCTGAGGTAAAACTATTTTGCGGCTAGTTGAATACGAACATCAGAGAAAGGCTGGAATAGGAAGAAGATTGAAAGATGTGTGTGCGGGTCAGTAGTGACACGCACTGTAAATGGAAACAGAAAACCGAAAAGATATACGTTCATTCAAGAAATGGAGTCATAAAACAAAGTAACAAAATGTGAGCCGCCGTCCCTGACTCAGTCGCATGGGGAATCCTTTCTCCTCGCTCACAGCTGGAGGCGGACCCTGTAACAGATCTATTAGTCATCATCGATTTACTATACATAATGCTTATTGGGAATTAGCAGAAGGTCTGGCGAACTAGTTAGAGATTTGTATTTAGAAAGAAGGGTAAATGGAAAGGGTACTTGTAATGGCCGGGTCACGTAATGAGGGTACCATAAATATAACAGTGCCATACTGTTGGCACTTGCGCCTCCCACCTTCCCGGGCAGTCCGACCCTGGACGCTTTCAAACTTATTAACATTTTTATGTGAACTGAAGGGAAAGAGAGAAAAAAAAACTTACATTAACACTGTTGAAGAAAACGAAAATGAACTATAAACTGAGAGGAACTACTTTACCGGATTGAGACATGTAGTTTTCGGAAAGGATTAGGATCCGGGAAACTTGAATTTTGACGAAAACTATTTTATACATCAAAAGAAATTTGGAATGAATAATTGCATCTAGGTGAAAAAGGAAAGGAAAAAAATATATAATCAAACTCACACTTCCGTAGCGGCGGCGTCCGCTACTTCCGCCTCCTCCAGTCGGCCCAGGAAGATGTTGGCGTCCTGCTACAATAAGAAATGGCATAATATTGTTTTGGGTCATCGATACGCTCTTGCATGAGAGCTCCCCCTTGTGCAACTGCACTTGCGTCTGTGAAAATATGGAATGGTCTATCGTAGTCGGGATAACCCAACACCGGGCTTTTACAAAGGGCGTCCTTTAAAGTTGTAAATGCTTTTAATTGAGGTTCGGCAAAGGCGAACTTAAGGTCCTTCTTGGTTAGGGACGTGAGAGGCTCGGAGATTTTCGCGAAGTTAGGGATAAATTTTCTGAAAAATCCCGCCATTCCTACAAAACGACGTACCTCGGTTACGTTTTTGGGTATTGGAAACTCCTGGATAACACGTAGGTTGCTCGCATGTGGTGCGTATGTGTCCCTGGAGATGTCGTGGCCCAGGAAGGTCACCAGTGCGGGCGAATTCGCATTTCTTCGGCGACGCCTTGAGGTTGAAGCTCCTGAAACGGTCTAATACTTTTCTGATTGAAGTAAGATGGTCGTTAAAGTTGTCGTTGAAAACGAGTATATCATCTATGTAAGCGAGAACATTGGCTTCTAAGCCGGCCAGAACCACTTGCATGTGTCTCTGAAAGTATGAAGCAGCTGATTTCAGGCCGAAAGGTAGATGCGTGTACGCGTACACCTTTTTCTCTGTGATGAACCCGCACTTGTACGCACTCTCGTCGTCTAGTCGTAGCTGGAGGTAGCCGTTCGCCATGTCTAACGAGCTATAAAACCTGTTGCCTCCTATTTTCTCTAGGATGGTTTCAATGCGAGGTAACGGAAAATTGTCCGGTACGGTAATATCGTTCAGTCTACGGAAGTCTAAACATACCCGCAAGCTGCCGTTTTTCTTTCTCACCAGGACGAGACTGCTGTTCCAAGGGGTGTTCGACTCGACGATCCTGCCTGACTTCAAGAGAAAATTGATGTGTTTGTCGAGTTCCGTCTGGAATTTAACTGGAATTCTGAAAGGTCTAGCTCGAACGGGTACTTCCGTTGAGGTGTGTATGTGAATAGGTTCGGTCTTTGAGCTGCCCAGGTCGTATTGAGATTGCGAGAATACATCGTCGTACTCGTTTATCAAGTTTTGCAGCTGCTCGCGCTGATCGTCAGAAACTTGACACTCGCTGAGGTCAACCTTGAACTCGGGATCGACTGCAGTAAAATCGTCTTCAATTGTACAATGAGTGTAGTTCAGCCGGAGCGAAGGTCCGGAGGGGTCATTAATGCTAAATATACCCATCATTTTCAATAGAGGGAGTTGCAGTAGATGCTCGCATTCCTTTGTAAAGAGTTTTGTGTTCGTTAGTAGGGTTAGCGATCAATAGACGAACGTTTTTGCTATTTATTATGGCTGGGGCCACAATCAAACTGTTTTCTGCTAGTTTGACTGCTTGTGAGATTAGCACCAGATCCGTGTTTTCCATCATGGCGTTATCTGCAAAACAGTTGACAAAGCTTTCAGAATTGGGCGGAATGCGTGTATTTTCGGAAACTCTGATGGCTACTTTAGTCGCTCAGAAACGCATTCACGCCGGCGGTCCTGCCAAGAGGTAATTTGTTGTCCCCAAAATCGATGGTACGATCGTCGTAATTGATGACGATTTTTGGAAGTCTGGCGAGGAAATCATTACCGAAAATGATGTCATATGCTCCTTTGCGGTCTGGGGTACACTGATTGTCCGTGAAGTGAACTAGATGTTTCAGATTTTGGGACCCTATTTGAAAATCGACCTGTTTTGAGCCGGCAATGTTGAGTGGGAAACCCCCGAGTCCTACTGCTGCGGTAGTCTCGGAAGTATCCAACCGCGTTATTCCTAATAGGTCGCATTTATTCTTACTTGTCACCGTAAACCCGGCTCCTGTGTCGACCAGGGCCAACATGTGTACGCCATTGGCTTTGACCGGAACGTGGGCTGTGAAAAACCCGCTACCAGGAGCATTCGAAACGTTAACCTCTGCTAGATTTACCGCGGGGGGCCATTCGTACAAGGATGCCGGGCGGGAGGTAGTTTTACTCCTAACTAGCGGTCGGGGAATTAGCTCTATTTCATTGCCTGAGAGAAGAGGGTCAGCCAGATTACTATCAGTGAGTGTTGATAAGTTGCCTCTAAGGGACACTGTTTGGTCTACCGTGGTATTTGCCCGGACACGTCTAAGACCATTTAAGCGGGCGAAAAGTAAGGGCCATTGGATTTTCATATACAAGACTGCTAAGTTTTGGAGCACCGTAAACGAAATGAAAAGGCAACACAAAAAGTTCCATACCTTGAAAGGAGTGACATCTCCGAACACCAAGCCCCACAGCGTTGGGATCTGAGGAAATTCCATGTGGTGTGCGTCTACGGAAGTGCTTGTGTCGTGGTCTACTTCATTTGCCAAAGACACCGATGCGCCTTCAATGGTGGACCACAGTTCTGAAAAGTGGAAATGTGGCGCTAACTCCGAGAGGTTTGTAATCACTAGGTTATGGAAAATTGTGAGAGGTAGGCGTGGAGAAAAGGTTTGGTTGCTACCAGCTCTCCATGTTCTAATCACGTCCCTACTTAACTGAGCAACCCTGCCCGACTTTGAATCTATCAATAGTGGCGTCTGATCAATAAATGTATAGACCGGAATACTTGAAGAACAATCGATTGGTGTTGCTCTATTATCTAGGACCAGAGTTGTAGGATCAAAGAATGCGTGCCAAGTGGTATTATCAGGTAAATGCACATCAATTCTTGGTTTAGAAAAACAAGTTCCATTAAATGTAGTGAATGTGTACATGTTGGATGAAATCGGAGAACATACCTTGGTGCTGACTACATCATTTCCTAGGTATCGAGACACGATATCGCTTCTGTTCATTATTTGTCTCATCGCAACTGTTGGGCTGGAAGCAATTGAAGCCACAGTAGTTTCAGCTACTGTGTTAATCATGTTACATAAAGAACGAATTGAATGTGCGAACAATTTTGAAATAGAGAGTTGTAGAGAATCTCCGAGAGCCAAGAGTTGAGACTGCAGTAAAATCGTCTTCAATTGTACAATGAGTGTAGTTCAGCCGGAGCGAAGGTCCGGAGGGGTCATTAATGCTAAATATACCCATCATTTTCAATAGAGGGAGTTGCAGTAGATGCTCGCATTCCTTTGTAAAGAGTTTTGTGTTCGTTAGTAGGGTTAGCGATCAATAGACGAACGTTTTTGCTATTTATTATGGCTGGGGCCACAATCAAACTGTTTTCTGCTAGTTTGACTGCTTGTGAGATTAGCACCAGATCCGTGTTTTCCATCATGGCGTTATCTGCAAAACAGTTGACAAAGCTTTCAGAATTGGGCGGAATGCGTGTATTTTCGGAAACTCTGATGGCTACTTTAGTCGCTCAGAAACGCATTCACGCCGGCGGTCCTGCCAAGAGGTAATTTGTTGTCCCCAAAATCGATGGTACGATCGTCGTAATTGATGACGATTTTTGGAAGTCTGGCGAGGAAATCATTACCGAAAATGATGTCATATGCTCCTTTGCGGTCTGGGGTACACTGATTGTCCGTGAAGTGAACTAGATGTTTCAGATTTTGGGACCCTATTTGAAAATCGACCTGTTTTGAGCCGGCAATGTTGAGTGGGAAACCCCCGAGTCCTACTGCTGCGGTAGTCTCGGAAGTATCCAACCGCGTTATTCCTAATAGGTCGCATTTATTCTTACTTGTCACCGTAAACCCGGCTCCTGTGTCGACCAGGGCCAACATGTGTACGCCATTGGCTTTGACCGGAACGTGGGCTGTGAAAAACCCGCTACCAGGAGCATTCGAAACGTTAACCTCTGCTAGATTTACCGCGGGGGGCCATTCGTACAAGGATGCCGGGCGGGAGGTAGTTTTACTCCTAACTAGCGGTCGGGGAATTAGCTCTATTTCATTGCCTGAGAGAAGAGGGTCAGCCAGATTACTATCAGTGAGTGTTGATAAGTTGCCTCTAAGGGACACTGTTTGGTCTACCGTGGTATTTGCCCGGACACGTCTAAGACCATTTAAGCGGGCGAAAAGTAAGGGCCATTGGATTTTCATATACAAGACTGCTAAGTTTTGGAGCACCGTAAACGAAATGAAAAGGCAACACAAAAAGTTCCATACCTTGAAAGGAGTGACATCTCCGAACACCAAGCCCCACAGCGTTGGGATCTGAGGAAATTCCATGTGGTGTGCGTCTACGGAAGTGCTTGTGTCGTGGTCTACTTCATTTGCCAAAGACACCGATGCGCCTTCAATGGTGGACCACAGTTCTGAAAAGTGGAAATGTGGCGCTAACTCCGAGAGGTTTGTAATCACTAGGTTATGGAAAATTGTGAGAGGTAGGCGTGGAGAAAAGGTTTGGTTGCTACCAGCTCTCCATGTTCTAATCACGTCCCTACTTAACTGAGCAACCCTGCCCGACTTTGAATCTATCAATAGTGGCGTCTGATCAATAAATGTATAGACCGGAATACTTGAAGAACAATCGATTGGTGTTGCTCTATTATCTAGGACCAGAGTTGTAGGATCAAAGAATGCGTGCCAAGTGGTATTATCAGGTAAATGCACATCAATTCTTGGTTTAGAAAAACAAGTTCCATTAAATGTAGTGAATGTGTACATGTTGGATGAAATCGGAGAACATACCTTGGTGCTGACTACATCATTTCCTAGGTATCGAGACACGATATCGCTTCTGTTCATTATTTGTCTCATCGCAACTGTTGGGCTGGAAGCAATTGAAGCCACAGTAGTTTCAGCTACTGTGTTAATCATGTTACATAAAGAACGAATTGAATGTGCGAACAATTTTGAAATAGAGAGTTGTAGAGAATCTCCGAGAGCCAAGAGTTGAGACTGCAGTAAAATCGTCTTCAATTGTACAATGAGTGTAGTTCAGCCGGAGCGAAGGTCCGGAGGGGTCATTAATGCTAAATATACCCATCACTTTCAATAGAGGGAGTTGCAGTAGATGCTCGCATTCCTTTGTAAAGAGTTTTGTGTTCGTTAGTAGGGTTAGCGATCAATAGACGAACGTTTTTGCTATTTATTATGGCTGGGGCCACAATCAAACTGTTTTCTGCTAGTTTGACTGCTTGTGAGATTAGCACCAGATCCGTGTTTTCCATCATGGCGTTATCTGCAAAACAGTTGACAAAGCTTTCAGAATTGGGCGGAATGCGTGTATTTTCGGAAACTCTGATGGCTACTTTAGTCGCTCAGAAACGCATTCACGCCGGCGGTCCTGCCAAGAGGTAATTTGTTGTCCCCAAAATCGATGGTACGATCGTCGTAATTGATGACGATTTTTGGAAGTCTGGCGAGGAAATCATTACCGAAAATGATGTCATATGCTCCTTTGCGGTCTGGGGTACACTGATTGTCCGTGAAGTGAACTAGATGTTTCAGATTTTGGGACCCTATTTGAAAATCGACCTGTTTTGAGCCGGCAATGTTGAGTGGGAAACCCCCGAGTCCTACTGCTGCGGTAGTCTCGGAAGTATCCAACCGCGTTATTCCTAATAGGTCGCATTTATTCTTACTTGTCACCGTAAACCCGGCTCCTGTGTCGACCAGGGCCAACATGTGTACGCCATTGGCTTTGACCGGAACGTGGGCTGTGAAAAACCCGCTACCAGGAGCATTCGAAACGTTAACCTCTGCTAGATTTACCGCGGGGGGCCATTCGTACAAGGATGCCGGGCGGGAGGTAGTTTTACTCCTAACTAGCGGTCGGGGAATTAGCTCTATTTCATTGCCTGAGAGAAGAGGGTCAGCCAGATTACTATCAGTGAGTGTTGATAAGTTGCCTCTAAGGGACACTGTTTGGTCTACCGTGGTATTTGCCCGGACACGTCTAAGACCATTTAAGCGGGCGAAAAGTAAGGGCCATTGGATTTTCATATACAAGACTGCTAAGTTTTGGAGCACCGTAAACGAAATGAAAAGGCAACACAAAAAGTTCCATACCTTGAAAGGAGTGACATCTCCGAACACCAAGCCCCACAGCGTTGGGATCTGAGGAAATTCCATGTGGTGTGCGTCTACGGAAGTGCTTGTGTCGTGGTCTACTTCATTTGCCAAAGACACCGATGCGCCTTCAATGGTGGACCACAGTTCTGAAAAGTGGAAATGTGGCGCTAACTCCGAGAGGTTTGTAATCACTAGGTTATGGAAAATTGTGAGAGGTAGGCGTGGAGAAAAGGTTTGGTTGCTACCAGCTCTCCATGTTCTAATCACGTCCCTACTTAACTGAGCAACCCTGCCCGACTTTGAATCTATCAATAGTGGCGTCTGATCAATAAATGTATAGACCGGAATACTTGAAGAACAATCGATTGGTGTTGCTCTATTATCTAGGACCAGAGTTGTAGGATCAAAGAATGCGTGCCAAGTGGTATTATCAGGTAAATGCACATCAATTCTTGGTTTAGAAAAACAAGTTCCATTAAATGTAGTGAATGTGTACATGTTGGATGAAATCGGAGAACATACCTTGGTGCTGACTACATCATTTCCTAGGTATCGAGACACGATATCGCTTCTGTTCATTATTTGTCTCATCGCAACTGTTGGGCTGGAAGCAATTGAAGCCACAGTAGTTTCAGCTACTGTGTTAATCATGTTACATAAAGAACGAATTGAATGTGCGAACAATTTTGAAATAGAGAGTTGTAGAGAATCTCCGAGAGCCAAGAGTTGAGAAGACAATTGGTTAGAGGATGCGAAACCAACCAAATTGTTTGAAGTATCTCGTTTATTACGGGCGAAGGCCGTAATTGCGTAACCCTGATCAGTAGGTTTTAGCGAATGTCCACAATTGTCAAACGAAGGTGCGTTGTTATGCCACGAAAGTGCGAATTCTTTTGAATCGCTTAACCAAACATTCCCTATTTTAGTACCTTGCATTTTCGAAAAGAGAATAAACGGACATTGTTCCGATTTTTGGGGTTTCCAAATTATTGCTGCCCCGTCTTTGAGGTTGCAAAACACATCCATGTAATTGCAGGCAGAGAGGTCCCCTACTGGAGATTCGGGAAAAGCTTGGGCGTGATTTGCATGAATAGTTACGTCATGAAGAACACAATTGGTAGAGGAAACTATATGGTCGGAGCAACAATGGAACGGGGCAGACGGCCAATTGATTACATGAGGGTTAGACGTGCGAGATACAGCGCCAATAAGAGACAGTTCGCCAAAGCTGCACCTGTTATGAGTTGTCATCAATTGACATTCCTCGTTCCTCCGCAGTTACAGTATGATGTTGAGTGTGAGTAGAGAAATCACGTGCACCAAAGAACGAGACCGAAAAGCGCGTTGTTTGGGTTACAATACGACAGACTTGGGCTTTGGTTTCATATTGCAAAGTATTGGGGCGCCAAATGTTCAGAGAAAGAGGAACCGCTTTTGAAGACACTGGTACATCGAATGTTGAGCAATTGTAATGAGTAGGAATTGTCCAAAATGTGGTTACTGCGCGTTTGTGGCAAATAAGAGGGCTCTGAGCGTGCGAGAGAGTTGCGCAACACACAATAAACATCAGAAAAGTTGTGATAAAGCTGCCATAAAGAGACAAAACAGTAGCATGTTTGCTTGTTTGCGAAAACTGGGTGAGTCTGATTTTAGACCAGTTGATAACAAAGACAAGACTGGTGAACAGATGTCCAATGAAAGGCAGCAAAAGCAACACGGCAAAGATGGCGAGGCAAATTTCAACAACGAGTGTACTGGCAGAAAGAGTAACCGAGCCTAGCGAAGATGCTTCAGAGAATGGAAGAAAAGACAGGCAAGCAATGAGTACAAGTGGAGTAAAACTGTTAATACTTACCTTCGAGCTCCGCTCTGTTGTTGTCTCGTCCGCAGTCAGCTCGTTGTTTCTTTCCAGCAGTGCTTCGACTCTTCGTTTCTGGGAGGCCAATTGTTCCTCGACAGCCAGATTGTGTGCCACCAGTTTCTCCATTTCTAGCTGCATGTCGGAAGGTTGTGGCTCAACTACCATTGTAGTCGACTGGGTGTGTTGCTGAAATGGATTGTATTGTCTTTGGTTACTGTTTTGCTGGTTAGGCTGACGCTGTTGGTTAGGAGGAGCCAAGTTGTTAGGAACGTTATCGAATGGGCAATACATTTGATAATGACCTACGTAGCCACAACGATAGCACTTAATGTCACCCATTGATGTGCGCTCACTAGTCCCGTTTTGAGAACGTTGTTGTTGTTTCTTGCGATAGTTGTTGCCTCCCTGTCTACCCCTTTGTTGGTTTTGGTTAGGCCCGGCAAATGCAGGCTGCGCGTTCTGCTGATTATTGTACTGCTGGTTAGCGTTACCTTCGCCTCTATTAGGCTGGCGTGAAGGATAACTGTCATGCGAACCCTTATTAACATTAAGGTTCTGTAACAAATTTACGAGGGCCTGAGACATTTCAGTGTTGGCTGGCGTTATCGTTCCCGAGCGAGTTACCTCACCAAGCAAGTTTTCAAAATGTAACGCACGATTAACAGCATCTTGGAAAGTGTTAGGTGAAGCTGCTTTGACATGAAAACGAATGTCAAAGTTCAAACCCTCAATGAATGCCTCCTGGGCTTTTTCCTCAGTGATAGCGCGGGCTTGGCCTACTGTAGCAAGACGCGCTAATGATTTGATCCGGTTACTGTAATCTTCAATTGACTCACCTTGTTTCTGACGGAGTTGGCGCAGCTGTTGTCTTGCGATCTCCTTGCGCTGAGGGTCGTCGAATGCCGCACGCAGTCCATCCTTCAATTGGTCGTACGTGGTGGCCGCTGTCAATAGTTCTTCTGCTCTATCACGGGCAGATTGGTCTAAGAATGCTAACAATGTTTTCTTTTTGTCCTCATCAGTCATTTGAGGATCAGCAATTGCCAACACATCCTCGAAACGCCTCAACCATGTGCGAAAGTCTGCCCCGGTTTTGCCAGTATATGTAGAAAGAGGTGATGATTGGTGGCCGACTAAGGGACCGAATACATTGACTTGGGGAGCATTGTCTACCCGCTGCGCTATGTTCGCCAATGCATCGTTTATCTGAGTTTGCACCTGGTCGCGTAGAGTATTGGTGTCATTTTTATTAGCAGCGCCGAAATGCTCAATTGCCGCGCTTTGGTTTCGGAAGCTAGAAATGGCAGCATCACGCAGCTGTTTTAGGTGCTTACCCTTTGCAGTTGCAATGTCCTGCATGGTAGTGAATAAACGCGGTAATGTCAAACCGGCGGCTGCCACCTGCGCCATATCTAGATCTGAGTTGGATCTTCTCATAGCCATAGTATTGATAAGTCCCGGCAAAGGCAGGATAACCCCTCGTACACACACTATCGAGTGTACAAGAGACACAACACTGAATACAATAGCTATCTGGACTTACAATTCAATTGGATTGTCAACGTCAACAAGAGAAAAGAGAGTTAAGGCTAGTTTGTCAGTAAACTATGAAACTCAAAATAGACCAAGAAAGAGCTGCCTATCTGTCTTGATCCGCTGTGAAGGAATGAGGGCTCAGGAGCTATGAGGGGCGTGCTCAAGTTAACGTATCTTTCGATCTCCGCAAAAATGTTGCGTCATTCCATTTATCTAAAATGTTCCCATGATTATCTGCTCTCAGCGGGCCGATGTTTTTGATAAAGAGCCGCGATAGTACTGTATAGAATGTTGCGCGCGCGGTTGTAACAAAAAAACGGGTGCGAGAGAGGGAAAAGGAGTGAGAGATTAGACGATCACGGAGCGCTTCGCATGTACTTTTCTTGTTTTGCAATTTGAAAAAGCAAGCATGGTTGTCTGAGGCAAAGAAAACGGTGGAACCAACAAATTCTGTCTACACCAAATATATCTGCTGGTGATATAGAACAGATGCACAGCAAAGAAAGTAAACGCGAGGAATCACGGTGTTCTTTTCAGAAAACAGCCTTATTATTGCGCTCTTCTCACTATAAACAAAGGTTTTGATCGAGTTGCCACAAAAGGGCAAAAGTCAGTCGTTGCCGGACCAGACACATCACAAAACGAACACAAGAATTGAAATTGGGACACGTTTTGGTACACGTATTAACATATTTGCACACGTCGAATTCTCATCGATTCACTGTAGTTCAACGCTTTCTTTCAATTTTCTTAAGCTGCCTCACAGGGACAGAACGGCCGTCGGCGACGCCGATAACGAGACACACAATCGAGAAACACAAATCTGAGAGAAAACTTGGATAATCACTACAATTGGTCGCCTTTCCTCAACCATATACCACCGTTAACCACAACAACTGATCAGCAAAACCACCCAAAAGTTCCACCTCCACCGCTGCAACGGCGAAAATTCGAGGAGCTTAGTGAGTTGACCTATCGTATTCAAAGTACTAAATGGCGCCATAGTGCAGAGAAACTATCAAGAAAACTCAAAAAGCGGAGAGGCCTCTCAACGTCCTCTGGTGGGGCGACCCCACCTAACAACACACCAGCGGGAGGGAACAACAAACGGGGCCGAAAGGGACGTAACCTCTTACCGCAGCTCACTGCGCAACTAGTGTCAAACCAAGTTTTCTCAGGGCACCCCACAAATTGCGTGGACGGCATTACAGGAAAACGCAACATGTGGTAGTAAGGCGCCGCAAAGGGACACAAACAAAACTAGAACCAAGACAGGTTGACTTATTCAATAAAAGAGAGATGTAAAACTTAAGAGAGGGTGGGTGGGTGGGAAATTAAAGAGAAACTAGAAATGGTCGGTGGGAAAGTTACCAGAGCTGCTACCAAAGATGTGTGTGCGGGTCAGTAGTGACACGCACTGTAAATGGAAACAGAAAACCGAAAAGATATACGTTCATTCAAGAAATGGAATCATAAAACAAAGTAACAAAATGTGAGCCGCCGTCCCTGACTCAGTCGCATGGGGAATCCTTTCTCCTCGCTCACAGCTGGAGGCGGACCCTGTAACAGATCTATTAGTCATCATCGATTTACTATACATAATGCTTATTGGGAATTAGCAGAAGGTCTGGCGAACTAGTTAGAGATTTGTATTAAGAAAGAAGGGTAAATGGAAAGGGTACTTGTAATGGCCGGGTCACGTAATGAGGGTACCATAAATATAACAGTGCCAAACTGTTGGCACTTGCGATGTCCTTGTTCGTGTGATCATAACGGTTGTTATTGATGATCGAAACAATCCTTTTATAAACCACAAAAAATTAACCTCGAGACGATTTTTTTATTATAGCGCAGATTGATCGTGATTGTGTAGTTTCGTAGCGGGTCTGCGTTGTGTTTTGATGCTTCTCATTTTCAAAAAAAAAGAATTGGGTGAGGAATTTTTGAGAAAAGGGTGTGATAATGTTGACTGACACGGCCGTTTGTGAAAGCTGGATAGGCGGAGAATTACAGCTGGGAAGCGGCACCAGCCACTTCCCCACTTGGGTATAAAATGTTGGTTAATAAATAAACTGAGATTCTAGCTGGATTGAGGTAATTGAGTTCACCATTTTTGTAACCTGTATATAAGCCCCAAGTTTGTGGTATTTATGTCACGTTCGGCTTTTTGTTTTAGAGACAAATAAATATAAGCATTTCTTCGAATTAAGTAGATTTACTATCTCAATCATTTTAGGCAATCTCTTCTGCGAGGTCAGAAAGATACAAAAAAGGCAAACTGTACATTCAACATTGCTAACAATGTTACGATTACGTGTAATAGTCCTATTAGAGAAGATACAGTATATTTTGCCATTTTCATAAACACCTTGCAGCGTGACGAAAGTAAGAAGAAAGTTCCCAGTGTATTTGACATCATATGTTCCATTAAATATTTCTAACACATCGATTATTCTTGAAATATGCTGAAAACTTTCTTCATAACTGCTCCAACCCGACTCTGCGATGATAAGCCGCGTGTTTACACACTGATAACAGATTATCGAATAACTGCGATAAGAAATCGTTTCACGAGGCCACCAATTCACAACACCTATCATTCTCCATTATTGCACATTACCACACTTGTTTTGTTCAGTATTGCATTTTGATAGAGTTCTAATCGAAAAACTTTTGCGTACGTGGCCAATGTCCTACTCACAAACACCGGATGGAATTCCATTTAAGTATATTAAAAAGTTATCTGTCGAAATTTGTGGCCCTCTAGAATATATATTTAATCTTAGCTTGTGGAGAGGGGAGGTACCGGAACGATGGAAACATTCTCTTGTAACTCCTCTACCTAAGAAACCCCCTTTGTCAAACCCTCTAAACTACAGACCAGTTAGCATTACGTCAATATTCGCGCGACTTTTCGAAAAGATTTTGAAACGTGAGATGATTATGCACTTGAACTCAAATGATATCATATCTCCCCATCAACACGGTTTTAGAAAGGGTAAATCTGTAGAAACACAGATGTTAGAATGTCTCAATGAATGGACTTTATCCCTCGATAAGAAAGAATGCGTTGATGTGGTATATTTCGACTTTTCTAAAGCGTTCGATAGAGTTTCACATAAATTGCTAGTTCTTAAAATGGAGAAACTTGGATTTCACAGAATGATTATAGCATGGGTGAAAGAATACTTAACGAATCGCACTTTTGCAGTCAGAGTAAACTCAAGTTTTTCTTCGAATCGCAAAATAACTAGTGGTGTTCCTCAAGGAAGTGCGCTTTCTCCTGTTCTGTTTAACATTTTCACGTGCGAATTACCTAACACACTTGCAGATTCGAGTGTTAAATGCAAGGTTTTCGCAGACGATACGAAAGTTTATAAGTCGTTCAAACTTGGAGAGTCTAGCAAAGAGCTGCAAAGTTGTTTAGATAGAATGTATAAGTGGTCTGTAGATTGGGGGTTACCACTATCAGTAGAAAAATCGCAAGTTATGCATCTGGGCTACAACAACCCAAAGCAAAACTATACATTGAACGGAGCAGTTCTGAAGCAAGTCACTGAAAAAGTTAGAGATCTGGGTTTCTTGTTAAATAGCAGTCTTTCCTTGCAAGATCATGTGCGACATATTGTACAGCTAGCGAAATATAGAACTTACAATCTTTTCAAGGTATTGAAAACCAATAAAGAAAGTATTTGGATTAAAGCGTACAAAACCTATATTCGTCCAATGGTTGAGTTCGGAACAACGGTGTTCAATTCAGATAGAGGATTCGTAAAGAAAATTGAATCAGTTCAGAACAATTTCACCAGAAAATTGTTCTTCCGGCTTGGTGGCTACAAATATTGCACTATTCCCAGCTCTTCATTTAGAAACAGGAAATTAAAATTGATATCATTGGAATCTAGAAGAAATACAACCGATTTAGTTATGATACACAAAATAGTAACCGGACAATGTGGTCTAAATGCGATTGACTTTTTCACGTTCAATCGTTCACGTACTCGAGGTACACAGGAAAAGATTAGCTTTCCAATACCGAAAACTAGTCATCGTGCACAGTTTTTCACTATTCGTGCCGGTTCAAAATACTTGAAACACAGCAAGAACAAAACTATTCCGAGTTCTCTTGCGGCGGCCGAGAAATATTTTTCGGAAAAGCACTTGTAACTGACCTTACTATGTTTATTTATCAGAACCCCATTGAAGTGTCGATCGTTGTACTGTAGTCATATATATGCTCGTTCAATGTCACTTTTCTGTTCATCATGGTTTCGATTATTGTTTTCATTTTGCTCAAATTCAGTTATTTCTCATTTACGTTCTGTTTGTCTATGTATCTCACATGCTTGCATGTATATAAATCAATCAACGATTGAAAACACGCACTATTTATCTTTTGCGAAGGAGTGCGGTCTGATAACCTTTGTCACTTATTCAGGAGCGTCACCCTCTACGAAAAATCACATTTCTTTCAACTTTAATTTTCTTTCAACCACTACTCAACCTATCTATTGCTTGTTACACAACGTTGGGCAGCCGGCAGCCTGTCTGTTTTCCTATGAGTACTTGCGCTCTTAGTCCCGTGGTAGTACACAACTGCAAGTAAAGTAGTTCGCAGTATTTTCGCAGTACTGGTATTCAAAAATTCTCAATAAGGTGACTAATACTCTCATGTAAAAATAAAATCCTAAAAACAATACATGTAACAGTCCTGTTTTCTCATATGCGTATTAGCCGCCAACTGAACTATCGTGCAGATTAGTTTTGTTCACAAATTTGCAGACGTTTTAAAAAAGTTTCCTGTTGCCAGATTCTTCGTAAACTGTGTACCAATTTCCGAGAACTTGCAATGAACGGGCATACATCTACAAGATGTGTAAGTTTGAGTTAAAAATCACTTAGTTAACGGAAGTTTGAAGGTTAAACGTCTCGCAAAAATAACTTTTGTGTACAAGAAATGTCCGCCTTCTTTTTTGAGCAGAGCTTCGCTCTCAATGAAAATCCCTGAAATGGGGTATACGTATTTGTGGCGGTGGCGTGGTAATATATTATAAAATACCCGGTTTGGTCCCGGCTTCACTTAAAAACCTCTCCGGAGTTCAGAACTGCGTTTTTAACCACGAATTTGCGTAAAAACACACGAGGAGTTAAAACTTTTCCTTTTCATTTTATTAGAGGTTCTCTGGTCACAACGGGTTCTCCATTGACTGTTAATCGATCTCATTCCTTTCTCTTTATATTTTGTCATCCGCTGAACTGCGCTGTGAGTTGTATGCCGCTCTGCGACCATTCCCTCTCATGTGGTACTATATATCAGGCCTAACGTGCTGTTCTAAGATTGTGTATATAATATAAGACGACTAATTTCAAACTTTTCACAAAATTCGGCTTTTTCACAGATTTACAACACTTTCTGTGAAACAAATATAGAGGCTACAATTCAAGAGGAAAACCCGATTCGAGGCATTTCTTCAGATTTTCTATGAGGACAGCGTGTTTGGTACTCATAGAGAATAGCAATTGAAATTATCAATAAGAGACACTCATATGGAAAATCCGTATTGAAATTTTCCATTATGAACAATTTCAATTGAAATTTTCCATTATGAATAATTTCAATTGAAATATTTCATAACCAGAATAATTATTCACAAATGTAGTTTCACCTTTAACTATGAATAATTTCAATACGGAATATTCATAGTTTATATTAGCCAAGTATGTGAACCAAATATTCCGTGAAAGGATTCGAACCTGCGACCTCAGTTTTGTAGTCCCACTCACTAGCCGCTGCGCTATTGTGACACATTTCTTTGGAGAGATAGGAAGCTTCATATACCGGTCAATGCGGCAGCAATTCCCCGGTATGAACATGCGCAGTTGTCTGCCCTGGCTTGTGCTCTCGTGGCGCAGTGGTAGAGTGCTCACTTTAATAACCACAAGGTCGCAGGTTCGATTCCGCTTGTTACAAGTTTTGCTGCAATCCACTGATTACCATAGAAAATTTCAATTGGAATTCTCTATTATGGATATTTCCAATTGAAAATATCTATAGTAAAAATTTCAATTGAAAATTTCAATGGTTCGAACAATGAATATTTCATATTGAAATTCTCTATATATTTCCAGATTTGGCCCGATTGCGTGAAATCTGCCAGTATTGTTAGAATGGGGTACAATTTCACAGAAAATCGCGTAAAACATGAGAAACCCGATTTTTCTATTTACTTCACAGAAAAAGCTGTAAATCTGTGAAAAAGCCAGATTTTGTGAAAAGTTTGAAATTGGTCGTCTTATATGTTATGTATTTTCAATATTAAGATGTGACGTGGTGTGACTCAGTCTCCATCGAGTTGCGTTACAGGCTGATATTTCAACCTTGCATACAATGTAATCCATCACACCTAGTTTTGTATTCGGTTTTCAGTATTACGGATTCAACATTTCTACATTCTTTGTTGTGTCTTCCAACAATTTCAGTTTGAGAAGACGCTTTTTCCGGAATGAGCGAAGGCAAACTAGCGCAGATCCTGCAAATTGAACCTTCACGGGAACTCACTTTTGAGGGTTAGTGATTTAGTCTGGAAAGTTTTCAATGCAATTTGCGTTAGTCGTCTTTTTGAAAAAAACATGTCGATTGACTGATGGACACTTGCTAATGAGCAAATTACAAACATCCGAAACATCGAGAACCTGCCAAATAAAATGTCATTCCGCCGTCTCTTTTTGGGCCTTTCTGGAAAAACATTCATTAAGTTAGTTCGATGGAAGTGATTGAAAGGAATGCGGTTGAGCGCCACTGTGAAGGTCATCTACCTAAAATAATTCAGGTCCTTTCACCGATGGAGTCAATGCCAACTTGACCCTGAGAAACTCTTCGGATGTTCGAGTGTGTTTTAAGGTGAAAACAACGGAGCCTAAGCGGTATTGCGTACGTCCCAACAACGGTATGATCTTAGCTTTCTCACTGGTTCTCACACGTCTTTATTATTGAAGTTTATGTGGGAATAGGTTGCGTTGAGATTTGTTCCCAGAATAATCAGAGAGCGTACATTAGCGTGGTCATAGTATTCAGAAAAAAGTGTTTTACGATTAAAATCCGTCGAGCAATCTAATAACAATCAAACGAATATATCTGTTTTTGAAAGTGAATTACAAGAAGATCAGGTTTCGGAGGTTGGCTATTTTTTTCGAAAGTTGGAGATTCGAAACGAATGAGAAAACGGAGAATTATTGTTGGTTTAATTATTTGAACCAAATACGAGGTCGCATGGAGACAAATTGTTGGTTGTTGAAAATGTGGAATTTGTGGCGGTGAAAGTTGTGCATTCACAATGTTGTGCTTTTTATGAAGAGCATGCTGTTTGTGTATGTCTATTCTATGGCTGCAACGCGACCTCTAGAGTTCTTTATGAATAAATCTGTACTCGGCATAAATCTGTTCGGATGAACGAAACAGTAATAGGGAAGGATCTAACTAAACAATTTGTGATTTCAAACGTAAAGTGGGTTGACGCCATCGAATGTCACTTCGGAAACAACGAAACCGCTCACTGATCGAAGGGATGGTCGAGTAGTTCAAGACAAAATTAAAGTCCTTAAACCGAGAGGTGACACTGTTACTCTTGATAAAGTGAAACAGAAGTCTCCTTGTATTTTACCGAGCTAACAAAGACTGATGGAGCTGAGACGTCTGTGCGCAATCACAACAACCACAGGAATACCAACAACGGCGACAGCTGTTGGAACCACAACTTCACTACTCATAACAACATCTGCCATTGAGCTGTCTGCAAATACAAACAACAACAACAACAACAACAACAACAACATTGAACAGCAGCGGAAAGAAGCCCATAAATAATGGACTCAAAAAGGTGTCGCTGGGTCTAAATGTGTTCCGTTCTCTGATTACCGTCTTCATGATTTTTTTCCTTTGGGAGCGCAGTGGTCGACCGTTGAAGACAAGCTCAAAACAAAAAAGAAACTATGGAGCCCTCTCGCGAACCATCAATGTTTGGTTTACCTGACCCGGCGGTGCGAGAACCAACCGAAGTGTCTCTTCCACTGCGGCTGCGAGCCCAAATTTTCGAAAACAATATTGATACACAAAAATCAGTTTTCCGCTTTTTCCGGAAACTATGCTCAATTTACCACAGTATTGTGCGAGTAGGACGTGTTCATACAAGCTGCCACGGACAAGCCAAGACAGGAAAAGGGCGAATTCATGGAAAATCCGAATAACAAACGGAAAAATGCAGAAATATCGTCCGACTTGAGGCAAGAAGTCATTTTCAAATTTAAACTGGTAGGCGGTAACTGTAAGATCTGAATCACTGACGTGAAATGTACTACATAAAGTCGATCGATAATCAGAGGTCTGCTTCGGGAAAAATTGATACGTTATATCTACTGGTAATGAACGTAATAGAATTGCAAAAAACTTCAATAATCTTAATAGGGCTATCAACAAAGGGAACTACTCATGAGAATTGCAGTATGATTGGAACTTGTTTAGGCGTCATTGAAGCAGGTGATTCTGCAACTGTCACCATAATTCTTCAGCGAATGAATGCAAAATTCATGGTTCAACATTGTATCCTGCCCGATAACAAGGAATTGAACAAAAGTGTCTGGGAGGTAGTTTATTACTTTCCCACATCATCATAAAAATGCATCGAGTGGCAATTCGGAAACATTAGCGTTTCAACTCGCCAGAGTCGGCCCGAATTCGAGCGAGAAGGTAACCCGAGAATCCTCATTTGAAATTGCCGTAACTCAAAAATCAACATTTGGACGCGTTCATTGAAGTGCGTGATGTAATCGATCTCACTGGTTACTTCGCTGATATCCATTTGATATGGGCAACAAAAATATTTTCGCGAGTCTTAACAACACGGATTCAAGCTGCGATTTCCTCTTTTTCGCTTCCGTTTTCATCTCAGTACTCTTCAACAACTACTAGATCACTGAGTTTGTGTCAACCTTACATTTTTCTCCATCCGTACCCGTTGGGTTGACATGTTTCATTGCTGTTTTGATGTGGAGGTGTCGTGAAAAACACTTGTATTTGTTATGTATGTGTACATTTTCTTGCATGTTAACTACTGGTTCCAGGCTGTCCCCCAGGCCGAACTGATGTATAGTAAGCTCAATGTTGTATTCGATCCTGACGCAATTCAGTTCAGTAGGTGCCGTTGCTTGCTTTTTTCTACTTTATATTTAGCTTCTCAGTGACTTAGAACATTGATACACGGAAGAATTTTGATCGGGGTAAAAACGTAGTTAAAAAAATTTTGCGTAGCTCAACGAACGGTAGCGTAGCTGAAAACACGTCTCCCCAATAAATGTACCCGAAAAGACCTATCTTTCATAATCGAGCAGCTGAAGTATCTGCCGTGTTCGTAGCCTGCTCATACGGGGAAAAAGGTCAACTGGAGAGTTTTTAAAAACATAAAAATAGATTCTGGTTGGAATAATGAGTATTCCCCGTGGAATTCATCATGTCAAGTACTTGGTGTGGACTCTCTGCTCTGAGTATGTATGCTAGAAGATTCTGGCACATTCATCCCATCCTGCGTCTCCTCGAACTCACGCTATTTCTCGGCTCTTACATCCCGCCGGGATGTAAGAGAGGAGAAAAAGTGAGGCAGAGCGAGAGACGCAGAATGGGACAGAGGTGCCAGGATCTTCTAGCATACGTACTCTGATACTCTTGAGTACAAGCTGGAGGTGACTGGTTCTCTTGAACCCGGGTATTCCAATAATGCCTTGCTCTCTGGGATGGAATAAAATAAATGGGAAAGATAGATTGATTCCGCTAGAAGAAACAAATCACTCGGCAAATGGGAATATAATTAGGAATAGGAATGAATGAAGTGATCATTCTTATTGATATTTTGAAAAATTTCGTTAGAGTAATTAGTCAAGATACTTCTCAGTGCGTTGACACGATTTCGGCTGATTCCTGGTTATTTTTTCTTCTCAATATGGATTACCGATGGTGATTCGTCGATTGTTAGAATTTATTGCAGCCCCTCGGCGTCTAATGAGCCTAATGGAACTTCCATGTCTGGCGGATCCAACCGAAATAGCAACAACGTAAGTGTTTGACTAGTTGACGCGATTTTGGCATGTTGTGTCATTCTAGTTACTTCATGTAACCCTTCATGACCGGAAAGTTTTTGTCTGTTTTGCAAGTAGTGAGTAATTACAATGATCAACAAAAATTAAGTATCAAGGTTGTCTTCCTATAATGACTTTATATTCCATCTTCTTCATATTGTGTTACTGATAACTGTTTTTCGTTCCTAGTTTTTCAAATTCAACATATCTTAATGAGTTCAGAAACCATGAAATTTTGAAATTTTTTTGCGTTTCATTTGAAAGCGTCTACTCACAAAATTTAAGATGAAGAATGAGACACAAAAACTTGTTCAAGAATTGGAAAGCGTCCGAAAAGAAATGACGGAGTCAGAACAAAAGAGAAAGAGTTCTGATCAAAAATGGGAGGAAATTCAAGCAACCTGTGAAGAATTAAAGGCGGAGGTGATTGAACAATTTCAGAATAAGTGTCAAAATGAAACTCAGATGAACATCGCCGTTCCAGCACCTTTTGTTGAAATTTTACAAACTTTGTTTTTCGAATGTCGAAAAATTCGAAAAATTCGAATGTAGATATATAAATTAGGTGATCGAAATAACAATTGTCCACACTGTCTTGATACATGCGGGATCCCTCCTGCTGAACCCTGTTTTTCAAGAGTTCCGTGCAACGGATGGAAGAACAGAGAGAATACCTTCCTGACATTTTGTGGAGATGATTCTGCTCACTTTACAGAGTATTTATGGAGTTCTATCCGGTTCGAAAACATGCTACAGATTGATATCATCAAAAGTGGAAGAATGCTACAGATTGATTTCATCAAATCCCTACCAAGTTCTAGATTTTTTTCAGAATGAAAGACTGAGGGAGAAACACAGAAAGGAACTCCTTCGTTTGAAAAAAAAAGAAGAGAAAAAGAGACAACAGTTTGCACAGGTGAAACAATGTTCAATCACTTAAAAAGCAAACAAAACACTCTAGAAGCAGATATTTCGATGATGATGAAAGAGGTATTTCCGACTTAATGGTGTTTACAACATTTGCTCACGAGAGTTAAGTTCCGAACGGAAAATCGGGTAATTGTAAATTTAGAATTGAGAGGTAATCCGTGGTAGAAAACCACAGGAATCAGAACAAACGTATGGGTTTTATTTTATTCTAAGTGCACAAGAAACTCAAACTTGAGCCACGAAAACAATATCTGAAAACCAAGATAAACTAAAAATAAACAACAACGGAAGCCTAAAATTGCATCATGACAGTTGTAACCAGAGCATTGAACCAAAGGTTCAGTGCGCGACGGCTTATTACGTACATATTTTTAACGCGACGTCAAAATACAACTGCCAATAACCACAATCCTAACAGTTTCATATGTATTTACATTGAAAACGCATCTATACACTATGACAGACAAAACGAGTCTTACCTGAATTGATGTTCATAATTAGATCCAGAACTCCTGTACATGTTTTAATATTTTTTCGTAGATACTCGAGGATATGGAGGGTCAAACAGAGCAGAAATGGACTGAACTTCAAGAAAAATACAATCAACTGGAGCAAGATGTGAGTTTTGAACTTATTGATACTCACGTCAAAATAAAGAAAAACAAAGAGTTTGGACATTAACTTCACGTTCGAAAAAGATTCTCGCAATGCACTGGGTTCATCCCGAAAGACCATTATAATGTCTCTCAGGAAACAAATATAATTTCCTCCCAGTAAGTTGTATACTATGGGGCTGATTCTCTGAAGGTCCCGAAGTCTTAATGTCCCATTTCATTGTCCCAACGTCACATTTCGATGTCCCATTCCGAAATTTTCTCGCCGATTACCGACGTCCTTCAGTGTCTGCGCTCTGCGCATTCATTTGTTGTCTACGTCTCTAACACTATATGTCGGGCGCTCTCTGACGTTTTCACACTCTCTCACACTATGTATTGCACTCCAATTGTACACTCTCTACCTCGCTTTAGAAGAGTCAAAGCCACGCATGGAAACGAGACATTGAGACATTAAAATAAGACTTCGGGACTTTAAGGCTTTGGAATAATACATCGGGACATAGTGACATTGCAATTGGACATTTAAAGAATCAGCCCCTTTGTGACATTATGAAGAAAAAACTTTGTAACGGAGCGACGTCAAAGAACGAGTCATCAAAAAGACCCTAACAGGAGAAGACGCTACAATAGTGCGTTAACTCTCTCTCTCCATCTCTCTCGCGCTGTCTCTGTCTCTCTTTTGCTCTCTCATTCTCTCTCTGTGTTTCTCTCACTTTCTCTTTCTGTCTCTCTTACTCTCTTTTTGCTGCTGGAAATACACATGAATATGAAATAAATTACCTCCGATACACGAATGATTGAAACGGCGAGATGTTTCAGAACAAAGGACTGGAAGTTCAACATGTGGAAGATGAAAAAGAACTGGTTGGGAAACAGGCAGGTTCTCATTTTTTCGTAGAGGTTCGACTTCTATGGGACAAGAAATTAAAATTTTACTTCATTTTCACATGTGACGTTGACAACTAGAGTTCTAATCTGAAGGATTCCCTCCCGTAAGTTGGAATTTCATTTTACTCTTGTTATTCTACACTTCTCTTCGTCTTCAAATCTAGTATTCTAAGTCATCTGGTCAATTTTACTAGAATACAAATTCTGCTTAAATTTGAGGTGGAATCAACGGTTTTTCTGTGAATGGTTTTGCTTGCGCTTGAATTCACATTTTTATGAGCTGAATGGTGCGAAATAAAGTCTAAATTAGCAATTCTGTTAACTTGCACCATTCCTTGTATTGGAGATTCACTTAAACCAACCAACATGTATGTTTCACATGAATGCATTTCAAAGATATTCTACACCCTGCAAATATCTCTCTCGAGTTGTGTTCGACGTAGAGGCAAAACGAACTAGTTTTCTCCTCTCTTACCGCTCTCTCTCTCTATTTCACTTCTCCTTTCTTTTACGCTCGTTCTTTTCTCCTTAACTAATGCCTGTCAAAAAAGCGTTTCACTGAATAGGAATGTGTTGTGCAGAACATAATTTGTTCTATATTATAATAAGCTGTGTTTATGTACCCCGTTACCCTCAGTTATTATAATTATTTCCGTTTTGAGTATAATTAGAAAAGAGAGAGAGAGAAAGTGAGAAATGATGAAATTCAGTATAAATGTATAAGTTTGCCTGCGCAAACCTAGTAGTCTGCCTATTGCAAACCTCAGTTATCTAGGAATTTCGAGCAATTATCGATCCATATGCCGTTTGGGATGCTCTCATCAGTAGATGACCCAAGTTATGACTTTCTCAGGCACTCGAAAAATCAGATGACATGGCCAATGACGAGTTTATGCTGAACATAGAAATGAACTCGTTTCAGCCACTTTTCAATGAAATTCAACACGTGAGTCATTCCTTTCAACTTACTGTGCTCATTTCGTGTTGCTGTAGTCAACTGTATATCATTGATTCAAATTATGAACTGAAATCGAACAACTGACGAAAAAGGAGAAACTGCTCTTTTGAATATAACAATTTATCCATAATGCAAACTCTTGTAACCAATGTTGTTCTAGAAAGTTACCGAGTTGGGTAAAAGGATTTTCTCCGTCAGAAACAATCAAACAAGGAGAGAGCTGACTCAGAAGTTAACTCCCGCAACCGACATTTCCTGTGAAGTGGAGGAGACAGTTGTGACTGTTTTGAAAAATGAAGGAGATAAACTCCAGGTCAGACCTCCGTTTTCCCCTTTCCTCTTCATCGATGAAATAAGTAGAGTGAGAATCAAAACGACCACTGATTCACTGGAACTGGTGCAAGGATTGTCATATAAAGGGAAATCATTCTAATCCAAATCGATTTTCAGAAAATCGATTGCGTCTTTTGCGAGTGTGTATTGCATACTTTCTCTATTTTGTAGGTAAGAGCCACAAAATAATTAAAACTGTTTCAGACGGCTTTGGACCTTCTTCTGTCCCTAGAAACCGAATTTCCAGCCCCATCTTGCAACCAAGGAATTCATCCCGGAGATGCCAGACTTCTCGATTAATCGAAAACTCGAACTTTAGAGACGTCGATATATAACGTGCAATGTTCTGTGTATTTTTGTTCTGAGAATGAAACTAAAAAATATGTATATGTTTGTTGGTTTTGTCAGTTCGTTTTTAAAAGGTAGGACATCATTGGAGAAATTCACACGATTAGGTGTTGATAAAAATGTTTTATATGAAAATTGAGAAAATTAAGTGATTTACAAAATTACGGTTTATCAAAATGGAATAATGCTTTATTTTTAAGGCATACCGCTTAATAAATATAGATTAGCATAGCGTTCACTGAAGAACCGAGTCCTTCCCGAACCGAACCGGTCACTGGAGAACCGTATCGAATCGACCGAACCACCATTCCGAACTGATCGGTTCTCCAATGCTTCGAATCAAACCGACTGGTTCAAATCATGCGCAATGTCGGTTCGAATCAAACCTTTCACTGGAACACCGGGCGGTTTGAAATGTCGGTTCGGTCGGTTTAGTCGGTTTTCTCCAGTGACCGGTTCGCGGTTCCGTTTGGGAAGGACCCGGTTCTTGAGTGAATTTGCCAGAGCGCGCTCTGCGATGAGACATTGAGCAAATGAGGAGAAGTTAGATGGCTGTACAAAATGTCCCTGGGACCGAACTTGATTCCCGGCGGATCAAAACGTCTTTCTCAATTTTGGTGTTCGAAGTCCTTCAAATCTGATTCCAGAAGTTCATATTTTGAATGAAAAATCAAATAACGAGTTGAATGGAAATATTCGAATGAAGATCAATTAGATGATCAGAAAACTAGATCAAAAGAATAATAATTTAACAGAGGAGACGAACAAACGAAACCGAAAAGCTTAAAAACGTTGTATAACTCTTCTGCACTGAGAAAGTAATTCACCCTGTTTTGTTACGTATTCTGATTTTCTGATATAATGTATGTATTGCATCTCCGTATCGTACTGCGTTTACAAGCCTATTGAGTCTCGGACCAGGCGCCACCGTCTTTTCAGTCCTTTAACATTTGCATCATATTCGGGCTGGTCGGTTTATTGTTAGTTGTTGTTCTCTCTTTTTAGTTTTCTCTTCTTTTTTTTGGTAAAGTAAATCGCGCATATAACATTTTAAAACAATAAAGTCTCTCTTAATGCGTGTTCGTGTTAACCATTTCACGAAGGTGGCCTGAGGTAAAACTGTTTTGCGGCTAGTTGAATACGAACATCAGAGAAAGGCTGGAATAGGACGAAGATTGATGTCCTTGTTCGTGTGATCATAACGGTTGTTATTGATGATCGAAACAATCCTTTTATGAACCACAAAAAAAATTGATCGTGATTGTGTAGTTTCGTAGCGGGTCTGCGTTGTGTTTTGATTCTTCTTATTTTCAAAAAAAAGAATTGGGTGAGGAATTTTTGAGAAAAGGGTGTGATAATGTTGACTGACACGGGCGTTTGTGAAAGCAGGATAGGCGGAGAATTACAGCTGGGAAGCGGCACCAGCCACTTCCCCACTTGGGTATAAAATGTTGGTTAATAAATAAACTGAGATTCTAGCTGAATTGAGGTAATTGAGTTCACCATTTTTGTAACCTGTATATAAGCCCCAAGTTTGTGGTATTTATGTCACGTTCGGCTTTTTGTTTTAGAGACAAATAAATATAAGCATTTCTTCGAATTAAGTAGATTTACTATCTCAATCATTTTAGGCAATCTCTTCTGCGAGGTCAGAAAGATACAAAATAGGCAAACTGTACATTCAACATTGCTAACAATGTTACGATTACGTGTAATAGTCCTGTTAGAGAAGATACAGTAGATTTTGCCATTTTCATAAACACCTTGCAGCGTGACGAAAGTAAGAAGAAAGTTCCCAGTGTATTTGACATCATATGTTCCATTAAATATTTCTAACACATCGATTATTCTTGAAATATGCTGAAAACTTTCTTCATAACTGCTCCAACCCGACTCTGCGATTATAAGCCGCGTGTTTACACACTGATAACAAATTATCGAATAACTGCGATAAGAAATCATTTCACGAGGCCACCAATTCACAACACCTATCATTTTCCATTATTGCACATTACCACACTTGTTTTGTTCAGTATTGCATTCAACGATTGAAAACACGCACTATTTATCTTCTGCGAAGGAGTGCGGTCTGAAAAACCTTTGTCACTTATTCAGGAGCGTCACCCTCTACGAAAAATCACATTTCTTTCAACCTTAGTTTTCTTTCAACCACTACTCAACCTATCTATTGCTTGTTACACAACTTTGGGCAGCCGGCAGCCTGTCTGTTTTTCTATGCGCTCTTAGTCCCGTGGTAGTACACAACTGCAAGTAAAAATTGTTCGCAGTATTTTCGCAGTACTGATATTCAAAAATTCTCAATAAGGTGACTAATACTCTCATCTAAAAATAACATCCTAAAAACAATACTTGTAACAGTCCTGTTTTCTCAAATGCGTATTAGCCGCCAACTGAATTATCGTGCAGATTAGTTATTGTTCACAAATTTGCAGACGTTTTAAAAAGTTTCCTGTTGCCAGATTCTTCGTATATTGTGTACCAATTTCCGAAAACTTGCAATGAACGGGACATCTACAAGATGTGTAAGTTTGAGTTGAAAATGACTTAGTTAACGGAAGTTTGAAGGTTAAACGTCTCGCAAAAATAACTTTTGTGTACAAGAAATGTCCGCCTTCTTTTTTGGGCAGAGCTTCGCTCTCAATGAAAATCCCTGAAATGGGGTATACGTATTCCCGGCGGTGGCGTGGTAATATATTATAAAATACCCGGTTTGGTCCCGACTTTACTTAAAGACCTCTCCGGCCGGAGTTCAGAACTGCGTTTTTGACCACGAGTTTCCGTAAAAACAAACGAGGAGTTAAAACTTTTCCCTTTCATTTCATTAGAGGTTTTCTGGTCACAACGGGTTCTCCATTGACTGTTAATCGATCTCATTCCTTTCTCTGCATATTTTGTCATCCGCTGAACTGCGCTGTGAGTTGTGTGCCGCTCTGCGACCATTCCCTCCCATGTGGTACTATATATCAGGCCTAACGTGCTGTTCTAACATTGTGTATATAATATGTTATGTATTTTCAGTATTGAGATGTGACGTAGTGTGACTCAGTCTCCATCGAGTTGCGTTACAGGCTGATATTTCAACCTTGCATACAATGTAATCCATCACACCTAGTTTTGTATTCGGTTTTCAGTATTACGGATTCAACATTTCTACATTCTTTGTTGTGTCTTCCAACAATTTCAGTTTGAGAAGACGCTTTTTTTCGGAATGAGCGAAGGCAAACTAGCTCAGATCCTGCAAATTGAACCTCCACGGGAACTCACTTTTGAGGGTTAGTGATTTAGTCTGGAAAGTTTTCAATGTAATTTGCGTTAGTCGTCTTTTTAAAAAAAAACATGTTGATTGACTGCACTTGCTAATGAGCAAATTACAAACATCCGAAACATCGAGAACCTGCCAAATAAAATGTCATTCCGCCGTCTCTTTTTGGGCCTTTCTGGAAAAACATTCATTAAGTTAGTTCGATGGAAGTGATTGAAAGGAATGCGGTTGAGCGCCACTGTGAAGGTCATCTACCTAAAATAATTCAGGTCCTTTCACCGATGGAGTCAATGCCAACTTGACCCTGAGAAACTCTTCGGATGTTCGAGTGTGTTTTAAGGTGAAAACAACGGAGCCTAAGCGGTATTGCGTACGTCCCAACAACGGTATGATCTTAGCTTTCTCACTGGTTCTCACACGTCTTTATTATTGAAGTTTATGTGGGAATAGGTTGCGTTGAGATTTGTTCCCAGAATAATCAGAGAGCGTACATTAGCGTGGTCATAGTATTCAGAAAAAAGTGTTTTACGATTAGAATCCGTCGAGCAATCTATTAACAATCAAACGAATATATCTGTTTTTGAAATTGAATCAGAAGAAGAATCAGGATTCGAAGGTTGGCTATTTTTTCGAAAGTTGGAGATTTGAAACGAATGAGAAAACGGAGAATTATTTTTGGTTTCATTATTTGAACCAAATGCGAGGTCGGGCATGGAGACAAATTGTTGGTTGTGAAAAATGTGGAATTTGTGGCGGTGAAAGTTGTGCATTCACAATGTTGTGCTTTTTATGACGAGCATGCTGTTTGTGTATGTCTATTCTATGGCTGCAACGCGACCTCTAGAGTTCTTTATGAATAAATCTGTACTCGGCATAAATCTGTTCGGATGAACGAAACAGTAATAGGGAAGGATCTAACTAAACAATTTGTAATTTCAAACTTAAAGCGGGTTGACGCCATCGAATGTCACTTCGGAAACATCGAAACTGCTCACTGATCCAAGAGATGGTGGAGTAGTTCAAGACAAAATTAAAGTCCTTAAACCGAGAGGTACCACTGTTGCTCTTGATGAAGTGAAACAGAAGTCTCCTTGTATTTTACCGAGCTAACAAAGACTGATGGAGCTGAGACGTCTGTGCGCAGTCACAACAACCACAGGAACACCGACTACGGCGACAGCTGTTGGAACCACAACTTCACTACTCATAACAACATCTGCCATTGAGCTGTCTGCAAATACAAACAACAACAACAACAACAACAACAACATTGAACAGCAGCGGAAAGAAGCCCATAAATAATGGACTCAAAAAGGTGTCGCTGGGTCTAAATGTGTTCCGTTCTCTGATTACCGTCTTCATGATTTTTTTCCTTTGGGAGCGCAGTGGTCGACCGTTGAAGACAAGCTCAAAACAAAAAAGAAACTATGGAGCCCTCTCGCGAACCATCAATGTTTGGTTTACCTGACCCGGCGGTGCGAGAACCAACCGAAGTGTCTCTTCCACTGCGGCTGCGAGCCCAAATTTTCGAAAACAATATTGATACACAAAAATCAGTTTTCCGCTTTTTCCGGAAACTATGCTCAATTTACCACAGTATTGTGCGAGTAGGACGTGTTCATACAAGCTGCCACGGACAAGCCAAGACAGGAAAAGGGCGAATTCATGGAAAATCCGAATAACAAACGGAAAAATGCAGAAATATCGTCCGACTTGAGGCAAGAAGTCATTTTCAAATTTAAACTGGTAGGCGGTAACTGTAAGATCTGAATCACTGACGTGAAATGTACTACATAAAGTCGATCGATAATCAGAGGTCTGCTTCGGGAAAAATTGATACGTTATATCTACTGGTAATGAACGTGATAGAATTGCAAAAAACTTCAATAATCTTAATAGGGCTATCAACAAAGGGAACTACTCATGAGAATTGCAGTATGATTGGAACTTGTTTAGGCGTCATTGAAGCAGGTGATTCTGCAACTGTCACCATAATTCTTCAGCGAAAGAATGCAAAATTCATGGTTCAACATTGTATCCTGCCCGATAACAAGGAATTGAACAAAAGTGTCTGGGAGGTAGTTTATTACTTTCCCACATCATCATAAAAATGCATCGAGTGGCAATTCGGAAACATTAGCGTTTCAACTCGCCAGAGTCGGCCCGAATTCGAGCGAGAAGGTAACCCGAGAATCCTCATTTGAAATTGCCGTAACTCAAAAATCAACATTTGGACGCGTTCATTGAAGTGCGTGATGTAATCGATCTCACTGGTTACTTCGCTGATATCCATTTGATATGGGCAACAAAAATATTTTCGCGAGTCTTAACAACACGGATTCAAGCTGCGATTTCCTCTTTTTCGCTTCCGTTTTCATCTCAGTACTCTTCAACAACTACTAGATCACTGAGTTTGTGTCAACCTTACATTTTTCTCCATCCGTACCCGTTGGGTTGACATGTTTCATTGCTGTTTTGATGTGGAGGTGTCGTGAAAAACACTTGTATTTGTTATGTATGTGTATATTTTCTTGCATGTTAACTACTGGTTCCAGGCTGTCCCCCAGGCCGAACTGATGTATAGTAAGCTCAATGTTGTATTCGATCCTGACGCAATTCAGTTCAGTAGGTGCCGTTGCTTGCTTTTTTCTACTTTATATTTAGCTTCTCAGTGACTTAGAACATTGATACACGGAAGAATTTTGATCGGGGTAAAAACGTAGTTGAAAAATTTTGCGTAGCTCAACGAACGGTAGCGTAGCTGAAAACACGTCTCCCAAATAAATGTACCCGAAAAGACCTATCTTTCATAATCGAGCAGCTGAAGTATCTGCCGTGTTCGTAGCCTGCTCATACGTGGAAAAAGGTCGATTGGAGAGTTTTTAAAAACATGAAAACAGATTCTGATTGGAACAATGAGTATTCTTCGTGGAATTCATTATGTCAAGTACTTGGTGTGGACTCTCTGCTCTGAGTACGTATGCTAGAAGATTCTGGCACATTCATCCCATCCTGCGTCTCCTCGAACTCACGCTATTTCTCGGCTCTTACATCCCGCCGGGATGTAAGAGAGGAGAAAAGTGAGGCAGAGCGAGAGACGCAGAATGGGACAGAGGTGCCAGGATCTTTTAGCATACGTACTCTGATACTCTTGAGTACAAGCTGGAGGTGACTGGTTCTCTTGAACCCGGGTATTCCAATAATGCCTTGCTCTCTGGGATGGAATAAAATAAATGGGAAAGATAGATTGATTCCGCTAGAAGAAACAAATCACTCGGCAAATGGGAATATAATTAGGAATAGGAATGAATGAAGTGATCATTCTTATTGATATTTCGAAAAATTTCGTTAGAGTAATTAGTCAAGATACTTCTTAGTGCGTTGACCTGATTTTGGCTGATTCCTGGTTATTTTTTTCTTCTCAATATGGATTACCGATGGTGATTCGTCGATTGTTAGAATTTATTGCAGCCCCTCGGCGTCTAATGAGCCTAATGGAACTTCCATGTCTGGCGGATCCAACCGAGATAGCAACAACGTAAGTGTTTGACTAGTTGACGCGATTTTGGCATGTTGTGTCATTCTAGTTACTTCATGTAACCCTTCATGACAGGAAAGTTTTTGTCTGTTTTGCAAGTAGTGAGTAATTACAATGATCAACAAAAATTAAGTATCAAGGTTGTCTTCCTATAATGATTTTATATTCCATCTTCTTCATATTGTGTTACTGATAACTGTTTTTCGTTCCTAGTTTTTCAAATTCAACATATCTTAATGAGTTCAGAAACCATAAAATGCGTTTCATTTGAAAGCGTCTACTCACAAAATTTAAGATGAAGAATGAGACACAAAAACTTGTTCAAGAATTGGAAAGCGTCCGAAAAGAAATGACGGAGTCAGAACAAAAGAGAAAGAGTTCTGATCAAAAATGGGAGGAAATTCAAGCAACCTGTGAAGAATTAAAGGCGGAGGTGATTGAACAATTTCAGAATAAGTGTCAAAATGAAACTCAGATGAACATCGCCGTTCCAGCACCTTTTGTTGAAATTTTACAAACTTTGTTTGGTAAAACATGAAGTGCTGGGCAATTCGAATGTAGATATATAAATTAGGTGATCGAAATAACAATTGTCCACACTGTCTTGATACATGCGGGATCCCTCCTGCTGAACCCTGTTTTCAAGAGTTCCGTGCAACGGATGGAAGAACAGAGAGAATACCTTCCTGAAATTTTGTGGAGATGATTCTGCTCACTTTACAGAGTGTTTATGGAGTTCTATCCGGTTCGAAAACATGATGTGTAGCAATTGCTCACTCGCCGTGAATCTCGGAAACATTATAACACATAATTAATTGTATTTGGCTTTAGTCTAGACTTCAAATTTCATTCGACAACTTTTCCTTAATGAAGTTTTACCAGCAATAAATCTTACTTACCAAGTCACCAATAGTATTCCGATAGTATGCCCAGTCAATTCCCCTTTCTAAATAAAACTTTTCATCATACATCTGAAATTCACCTAGTATCGAGGTTGCATTTTTTGCTTTAATGAGGTAAACAAAACCATGTTCACATAATAAGATAATACACTCCATTATTATTCAGGTTTTTCCTACTTCATATACCATCGGGGCACGCGTATGATGTGACTAGTTTCTATTTACAATACCTTGATAGTCTTATGTACCTGACATTTTATTACACAGTGTATTGAGTATATATCACACGGGTCAGACTAAGTGCTGACTCAAGCTAATGGTTGCCTAAGAGCCCATGTGTGATATTTACTTACTTTAGATATTAACTTTTGATAATATATTACACACGAGTAACGTCTTAGTACGTTCTCTACTAATGGTTGCCTAAGAGCCCATGTGTGTTAATATACTTCTAAATTTGATTTCAATCGCAATTTATTTAGGTTTATTGGTTTGTTAAAATTGTAAGACAATAATTTTCTTACTTCTTCTCCCACTCATAATATTTGTCCCCAATATAACAAAAAACAAACATAAGTTTCACTACTTGTATATAGTTCATTATACCTACACCCAATTTGCGGAAAATATAATTTTGGTGAGTTATTTTACTCACAAACATGGACTGTTACGATTGTATCTTTTTAACTTTTATCTAAATGTCCACCTTTACCAAACTTATTAATAACCTTTTTCCAGTATACGAAAAGATCACCAACAAAACATTCAAAGTGGTGTTGTTGTACATAAACCTTATTTAACCCACTATAATAATATTATATTACTACTTCTTTTATACATCTAAGGTTTAGCTCACTATCTTTTTACTACTTCGAGAGACCTTGCCATAGTGAAGGAACATCCACTAGTAGTTTTCACTTGGTAATGCTCTTCACCACATGAAAGGTTCTCCGTACCTCGGATACGATAAGTTTCCGGAAACTACTACTGACTGGGAGATGCATAGGCCTGTCTCTCCCTGGAATTAAGGCCTGCTAACACACACACAATCCAACCCATAAACACGTCAGATTCCTGGTACAGTTCAATAACTGTGAGTGGGAATGATAAACTCATAGTCCCTAAACTTTTCTCTAATGAAGAGGGAGTGAGGTGTGAAAGGGGCCGCTGCAGAATTTGTACATTAATTAATTTCAAATCTCACAGTACATGTACTGTGACTAACAATATATATAAAACCAATAAACCAATAGGTGTTAATTGTAACACCAAAAACGTTATATATATGATAACTTGTAATACATGCTCTATACAATATGTAGGCGAAACAACGCAGAATTTGAGAAATAGAATGAATCAGCATTTACTTTCATTCAAAAAATCAAACCTAAACACATTTATATCCAAACATTTCATTGAATGCAAACACGATCCGTCTAATATAAGTATTGATATACTCGACCACACTACATCTCCGGATACCGCAACTAACAAGGTGCTATTAAGAGAAAAAGAATTGCATTGGATTAAAGTAATGTTAAGCTGCTTTCCTTTGGGACTAAATGATCAAATAAAAGGTTTTGGCAATATCTCTAACTTTGCCAATCCGCTTTCCAAAAGTTCTCACCCTTATTTTGTTATGCCAACTCCGTTACAGAAGAAAAGTCACGGTAAAAAGCGTAGATCACGCAAACATCAGAAAGAACACAGGTCTATCGATTCATTGATTAATGCTTTGAACAATAGTCATGGTAGGGAGATATATCGACTCATGAGAACACTTACCAAAGTTGAGAAAAATAATCTCACTAGCTTTGCTTTCACCAATAACTTCGAAAATGAAAGTTTTATTACCAAATATAAAATTTTCTGTCTCATCAGCAACCATTTCTGG
>OZ038437.1:18128048-18315061 GCA_964036275.1 Litoditis marina | reverse complement strand
AGTCGTGCGACTGACCGCGTTTTCTTTCTGTGTTGTGAAGCCGAGCCCGGGAAGTATCTCATGAACGTTACTCATGAGTGTAAAGAGATCACACGAGATGTTCGGAGAGTACTATAATAATATTTTTTCACAAAAACTTACTTTTTGAAGAGTATAAGCGTAGCCGTGATGAGCACTGCTCCCAGTAGCGATAGGGATATTCGCAACCCAATCAGGAGATGTACCAGCGGATTCTCCTTGTACGGAACATCGAAAAGGGACATTCTGAACAAAAACACTGTAGAAAAAAATAAAACAGTAGAAGAAAAGAGAAACATCATAGAAATAGTTTTGCAAATACAACACGGAAATGATTATAGCTATTTGCACAGCAGTTTCACGACTTTAAGAAACTGCCTTTAACTGGATCAGACATACAGCTCACGAAAAGTCGCGGTGAAATGTGATGCTACCAAAAGTTTAGCTGGGAAAGTTCTAAAATGCATTGGATATATACACTGTTTTACCAATCGATGTCCTTCTACAGTAATCCTTCAGATAGTCGGGAGGCACTAAAAATGCAGAAGACACATTTTTATACTGAATACAGGTAGATCACATGGTTTTGTGATAATCATTGTTCCTGTGTGGAAGTTGCTTTCAATCAGTACTAAAGATGCAGAAAACACAGCGAAAAATCGGGGAACGCTAACAACGCCAACATAGTAATGTAGCGGGTAATACGTGGGTGGAACAAACTATATTATTTTGATCATAAATGAAACATGATTGTCGATGCATTACAAGTTCCAGAATAGAGTGATTCTTGGAAAAGTGGTGTGATCGGAAGTTTTTCTTCGTTTTTTTTTAACTTTCTAATGGAAACGAGCGCCTTAGTTAGTACTGAAGGCGAGAAAAGTTAAGTAGCTAATAGTTTTCCATTATGGTGTCATTTGAGCCCAACTAAAGCAGCAAATTAGGTTCCCCTCGAGTGAAAACTCATTGATACGTTGCAAAGATCGCAAATTAATTGACTTCGACAGATTGAGTTTGTAGTTTCTTTAAAACTATTCAGAGAACATGAGATGTTCATGGAATTAGGGTTACTTATGAAAACTTCGGTAATGTAACAACATATTACTAATAAGTAACAACATCTGACTTCGATAGTTTGTTTCACCCACTTATAACCCTCTACAGTAATATATGCACAATTCTAGATAAATATTTGGTACGTTGACGTTTTTGGATTTTTTCCAATATTTGGTAATGTCTTCTGCACCTTTACTACTACAAATTGCAACAGTACAAATTCAAAATGATGAGATATCGATGGGAGAAAGCCTCCAACGACATCGATTGGTAAAACAAAGTATATAGTTTGCTTTGCATTAAAGAATCCGTCCCGCTTTAATTTTGACTTTTGAGTTAATAATATAAAACCAATATCAAAAATATATACTTTAATACCTCTATCTTATTTCGTTTTCTCAGAAAAGCGGCTTACGTAATGACACCGATAGGAGGGTTGCGTACGGGGTATGCTCAAAATAGCCTATAGAAGTGCAAAAACGATCTTAAAACATTCTATCCCATACAAATCAAATACACAATTAGAGACTACAAAATGAAGATAAATCTGGATGGAAATGAACCAAGTCAAGTTGCGTCACAGTGAAAATGTTTTTTATGCAAATTTTACAAATTTTCAATGTGAAAGTTTTTTCATGGTTTACGGGAAGACATTAAGAGACTTCTTTGAGCTTTTTAAAATTTTCATGGAACTCAAATTATAGCGAAACGGTTTCTTTAAAACAGATACAGCAGAAAATGACGAAACACAAAGATCAGTTGTTTTCTGTACGACCCGTATACACTTCACACTACCCTAGTGAACAGAAAAAAACTCGAAACAATATATACAATGAAATCATTAAATACGTTCTCTCTCAATTACCTTCAGAGTGAACTATGCCTCCAAAGAAGGGCGATTGTGTGGTCCAATCGCAACCTTTAAACTGCATAACATTTTTCAATTACAGCTTAAAAGACCGTTGAAGCGAGATTGGTCCACATAATCTTCCCATTTTAAATTGATAGATTGTGTTAGTACATTGTGAACTATAGAAGCGAGACATCAGCTATCAACGAATGGATGTTGATGAGCACACTGCCAGACCACTGGGAAAAAAGGAGTTCTTCATAGTTAATGCCACCCTTTACAGTCAGATTCGGAACTCCCTAGTGAACTTTTTACTTTTCTCCACAGAACATCAAGAACAATTTTTTGAATAGTTTTAGTTCATTGAAAGAAAAACATTGGGAATATACTCTGTTTTACTACTACAACATTCGATCAAACGTTCAGGAGGATTTTTCTAATGAATAACTCATTATTGTGGTTTCAAACTCTCCGAATTTGTAGTAGTAAATGTGCAGAAGAGAATACCAAAATTTGAATGAAAATCCAAAAACGTCAACACACTAAACTTTGAACTAGGACTTTGAGTACATTACTGTAGAGTCACGACTGAGAGAAACACCCTATAACTAGGAGGCCAAGTTCTCCCATGTAATCGCGTAGTCTAACGATGAATAGAACATTTTACTTGAAAATACAGCCATTTTCACATGAGTGGGAACATCTGCGGCAATTATTGCATGAATTATTGAGAAGAGAAAAGAGAAAATTATTTGGATCTATCCGTTCAAAAAGTATTATGTTTCTTTCAATGTTGAAATTGATCAGTCTATGAGTCGAACTCTATCCATAACAGAACGTTAAACTGAACTAGTTTTTGGTCGTGAACACACTAGTAGTTCGACTGACACACTTTGAAACAGCGTTTTTATAATCGGTACTGTACTAGAAGTCAGTTGAATAGTTACGTATAGATAGCATTCTAATGAGGCATCGTGTATAGTGTACATCATACCTACTGAGACTCCTACACTAACCTTACAAACTTTCCGATACTGTTGTGAAGTTGAAAATGTAGTTCATGGAAAATGCTCTCTTATATTTACTCTAGCTGAGAAGGAGAATTAGGTACGAAAATCCTCAACTTCTCCGATCAAAAGTAAGTGAGCAAAAAGGCTTGGAAGTTTCGAAATCTTACTGTAGGAGTCTCAGTAGGAATGGAAAAGACTATACAAGTTTCACGTGACTGTGCAATTGACTAACAGTATATGAAATTTTGCGTAGTGTTTTATTAAATACGCACGTGTTTATAGATGAATCTGGGTGAAAGTCGTTGTGTTGTGTGTGCTACTCCATTTTGGGGTCAACCTTACAAATAGAAATATTTCTATTGCAAAACTGTTCTGAATTGAGGCAGAATGACTACAAAGTGACTAAAAGTTTGGTCGTCTGGCACAGTAGCAATCATGAGAAGTTTTTAGGTGTCGCTTGAAGTATGGTGAGGGTGTACTGTATATCTCAATTTCCGCTGTGTACGGACACATGTTTTCCAAACCAAAAATTGTCTTTCGCGTCCTCTCGTGGCGCAGTGGTGCTACGAATTTTCTGCTCGCAGGTTCGATTCCCTTTTGAGACAAGCATTTATGAATTTGGCACACCCATAATATCAACTCCATCACCTTATGTCACCCAAAACTACACATTTTCAAACTATAAATTGGTCTCAGTCGACATTTTTCATAAGATTTCAGGGTTTTTCATAAGAAAGATTGACGTACGTAAAAACGATTGAGACTATCCCGTCAATCGAACACAAAACAGTGAGTCAGTTGAAGTACCTGACTTAGAATAGGTTTATTAATAGTGAAAAGAGGGAGTGACAATTTCTCAAGGGGGAGTTTGTCTAATTGCTCAGGCGGCATCTAGGTACATTCGTATGCAAAACACAAGGACTCGTTATTTAATTTCCTTGTGAAACAACTAAACATCACTAAAAATTGGCTAGGAAACAAAGATCTTCATTTGAGTTGGAAGATACAAATGTTTCAAATTGTTTGAAACATTGAAACGGAAAAAGCAGGAAATTTCGATTGGGAATAGAAACAACATTATAAATATAGAAAAAAGAAGAGTCAGACACGACTTAAAGCAGAACGATTATGTGTACCAATCCCAACGCTTCGGTCCTCTAAACTGCAATTGAAAAATGTATTGCAGTTTAAAGGACTGAAGCGTTGGGATTGGAGCACATAATTGTCCTTCTTTAAAGGGACCGTACCTCTATAATGTGCAATGTAGGTAATTTTTGAAAACAAACAAAGTCATTTATTCTGTTTTGAGATGAACGTTTATACAAAAAGTTCAAAAGACCACATTATTATGGATCAAAATAGAAGCCAACAGGATTTGGGTTACTGTAATGCAGCCATCCTTAATATATCACTGCCTTGTAGTTTTCATGATGTTTAGAAATCTTTTTTTTACAGATTTCATATTGGTAATTTTGGCCATGTTTTGAATATGGTTTCGTAATTTTATGAACATTTTGAAAAACTTGTACGTAGGTGAACTCGGCGGTGTATGTACGTGCGCGTGGTCGCGCCACATTTTTGAGAGCACGGAACAAGACAGGAAGTTGACACCTATATGAATGGTTTTGGTTTTTTAATTTGAACAATATCGACTAATCAGCTCGAACTTCCAAATTAAAGAGGAACGGTCCCTTTAAACCTTGTAACGTGTTACGTCATGGCAAATCGGAAATTTGGAGTTGAACATTGGCCTTGCAACATTTCACAAGGGTGTCAGTTTGGAGACGAATCTATATAGTAGATATAGTGAGTGCCAAATTTATTCATTTCCGTCACTCGCCGGAATTGAACCTGCGAGCAAAAGATTCGCAGCAGGGCACTAACCACTGCGCTATTAGAGCACATAGCTGCCCTGCGTTGCAATTGAATACATGTGTGCGTACACAGCGGAAAGTGAGATATACAGTACCCTCCCGCTATTCCGTTGGCGACGACTATAATACACTTCGTTTCGCACGTGATCGAACTAACGATAATTGTACCCGGAAATGGTGTAGAATGGTAGTAAACCCCTAATTTCTCGCCATATTCGAACCTATTTTATAGGAGGTGCCAAATATATGAATATTTGGCTCTTGCGGGAATCGAACCTGCGAGCAAACAATTCGTAGCTGAGCGCTTATCACTGCGCTACGAGTGTACACCAGCTTTGATATTGAATACGGGTGTCCGCACACAGCGGAACTTAAAATATACAGTACCCTCCCGCAATTCCGTTGGCGACGACTACAGACAAATTTCTTTTGTTTCTTAGGTTGAGACACACTAAGTGTGGCGGTCGCGTGAAACATGCACGTGCATTTTAGAACTCGTTAAACAATGAAGTGCACGATCGTGATGTTTCTGATGTTTTACGTCCTTGTTCACACATTTTCGAATCGGTCGTGAACTTTCATAGGTTAAATAACAAAACAAGATGAAGTAATTCAATATGATGCTGTAACGAAACTTTAAAGTCAACCAACCGGGAAAGATTGGAAAAAAAAGACGTTGGAAAATATCCGCCTAACAACTATACTAGAAGGAAATTACATAGTCACGTGAAGTTATAATTCTAATGGGAAATCATGCACTTTGTAGTTACACATTTCTGAGTTCTGCTGTGTTTAACATGTTTCACGTGACTGTGCAATTGATCACCAACTATTTGCAACAATATAGGAAGTTCCGCGGTCTTCTTATCCTTAATTACTTCGAGGAAACGAGTGCAATTTTCCCTAATTAATTACGAATAAATTATCAGTTGGTTTGACTGAACCATCCCACAATTGAACAACGAAGAACTTGTTTTCGGGATTGTGCCAATATTCTGTCAAACCACACAAAGCAATCCTGTTTCTCTGAAAGTTTTCAAGCGTAAACACCTGTTTGTAGTGTTTTTGCTGCTGTAAATAATTCAAGAAAACATGTTTTAAGTAATTGAAAACCGTATATCGGTCATTTGAACAGATGAAAACTGCAAATTAAGAAATGAATGGGTGTTTTGTTTCAGTAATAAATGATTCACTGATTCAAAACTTTGTTCACTCGGAAGGTATGAATCATCGTTTTTTTATAGTTATTGTGGGAGATACAGTATTCTCTGTGAAATATTAGCGTTACGTAACAGAATGTCAAGACTCCAATGCTTTGTTTACTCCAATGAACTACATTTATTGTTATTCATTAGTAGAAATACAAATCCCAAGCAGCAAAGATATCCACACCTACTACATGTTTGTCTGAACAGAAGTAAAACGATCATTGAGCATCGTTTTTCAAAACCTTAAATATTATAATAAGTTTATTTTCATGGAGAAAGTGTCCTACAGCGGAACTCATTATAATAAAACTATTAGTATCTCAGTAACATGGTAGTTTCACACAGGAGGAACTGAGAAATACAGTATACTCCAGGTTCTCTCTGGGGGGGGATTAAGGTTGCGTAACGAAATTTCAAGACTCCAATCCATTATTTTCTTGAATACAATACAAATATTGTTATTCATTAGACAAATATTTATGGAAGCTAAAATCCCAGAGGATTATACAGTATGTCACTTGAGAATTTCACGGAAAAACTTCCTGTTCAAGCCAAACGAAATTTGAGGAACTACTATACTGAATATGAAGAAAGTTCTTGATAGAAATGAATCCGCAGCCAATGTGTTTTTTCTCATAAAAATATACTTAAATTTGAATGTAGATAATAATGTTTAAAGATTTCTCAAAAGAAACGTTCTTTCTAAATCAAGTATAGTTCAGAGAAATTAACGAAAACGTTCGAGATATATCAAATGTCCTCTCAGCAATTACTAAATCGACAACAAGTTTTGTCTGAGTGCAAACATCTGACTTCGCCGTTTGTAACAATTATATGTAATGCTCTACATTCAAAATAAATGATGTTATTGAAGTATCTCAAAACAAAGTATCCATTACAGGTTTCACTCGAAAACTCGCTTCCAATAATACTTAGATAACAACCGGTGAATATTGTTTTCTAGACTTTTAAACATTTGCTAGACAAAGTATTCGCCTGTTAAGTTTCACTCAATAAAATTTCAAACTTTCCGGGTCCACTTTCAAAATGCGATAACTAAAACTATCAGGCATTTCGTCTAACAAGAAAGAAGTTCGTTCTGGCTGAAAAAGGGTAATTGAGCAAAAATTGCGTTTTCCACCTGGCGGCAGTAGCTATAACTTTCCCACTTAAAAACTTCATGAACGGTGTATTTTTATTCTGTAAAGTTTCCTTATTTCACTGTGTTGTTAGTTTGATCTCGTTGATCAAACTACAACTCAACTACAAAAATCAAAGTGTACGCCAAAGTTCAAACCTTCATAACTTACAGTTTGCCAATGGTTCAAAACATCTTGTCGTTGTTTTCAAAGCTGCACACAGAGTATTTTTCGAACACTATCAAAAATAATCGATTGACATTTGGAAATAATAGTTGGCTTGAATCTTTTGGGAGTAGTGTGTATCAAATTGTACGTATTTTTACCGACTTTTTGTGTATTAGTACGTAACGTGCTCACAACGTACGACATAGTTTCTTGAAAACAGAACAAGGTGCAGACATGAATATAATAAAGCCGGAGATAGTGTTGATTCGACGCCTCGTATCCTATAAGTGGTTTGACCATAAAATATTCATGTTCTTGCACTTTTACATGTAAATAGTTACTAGCTGTTAACTTAATTTCCCTTCGACCTATTTTAAGACGAAATTTGATTTTCCATTACGGTGACAAATCATCTATATCCGTGCTTCTACTAAATGAGCGACTAACTACGAAAAGTTCAAACAAACATTTATGTAATAACCGCTCATATGTTTGGTACTAGCCGAATTTGCATTCTATCCTGCTATCAAGTATGTTTATACTAATAAATACAATAATAAATATTTTGGTCGTGGAAATATTTTACGCATGAAACATGAGTAAATTTGTTTCCTAGCTATTTCTGAGACCGTTAGAAGGTATTAGTGAAACAAATGAGTCTGGGGCAATAATATTACAAGGCAATGTGCGAGTACATTGACAGTTACCCTGCACATATCAATCATCTTATTCTCATAGAGGGTGAGAGTTGTCTTGGGAAGGAAAAAGTGATTTTGTTCAATCTGTACTGGGAGTAAATGAAATAGTCACGTAAGTTTAGTATTCTGATGAGACATCGTGCACTTTGTCATTGCACGTTTCTGAGTTTTGCTGTGTTTAACATGTTTCTCGACTAACAGTCAATTAAGTTTGTAGTTTGATCTATATCAACAGTTGGTTGCCAAGATTACAACTGCGATTTTCTATTTTTCTCATACGGAGAAGAAGTCTCCAAACTAAGCTCTGAATCTCATTTTCAGAGAAAATTAGATGTGTTTGTGCACTAAAACTAATTTTATTCACAAAGCAAATTAGCTATGCATGTTCCTGCTACGAAGTTCTCAATTGAACGAACCTAATCAAATGACGTATGTAGTTATTCAAATTATTCATACGGACTTAGAAAATTAAGGGCGAATTGTTTCGCAGAAAATTGAACTTTCTAGCTAGTTTTTAGTTAAATAAAAACAACTTGATCACCATACCAATATGGAGACTAATATAGCTCAATTTGAGGGATTAACTCAAAAATAAACTTGGCTCAGGAGCTAAAATAGGTTTAGCAGATGAAATTTCTGATGACTCTTTTTGTGATTGAATGATACCAAGAAGTTTTCCGGAAATAACCCTCAATTGAGTGTTTTGAAAAAAGCTAATAAGAAACAAAATCAATTTAGGAACTTAATACAAGCTTTTATATAAGTTTTTTAAATAATAATATCACAGAAAGATCGACCAATCATCAAAAAACAGGTTTCACTAATGGAAAAATAATAAATATAGCTGAATTTCTCAGAAACCCTGATGTTTTATTGCGGTTGACTACTCTTCCATGTAAAGTAGGTTCCATGTGAACATTTCTGTCTTTCACGTCTGCGTCTCTCTCAACGAGAGAAACACTGTACTTGTCACTGAGAAAACCTAATACTCAACTTCAATACCCGGTTAGCAAGAAAGGATTTCTACTACAACATCACAGATTCGAGCATAATTTACGCATTAAAGATGGACGATTATGTGGTCCAATCGCAACGATTCAGTCCTTTAAACTACATTACATTTTTCAATCGCAATTTAAAGGACCGTTGACACGAGATTGGTCAACATAATCGTCCTGCTTTGAACTCATTCAACACACACAAAAAGTTATAACAAACGAAATATCAATGAGAAAACCTAATCGTCACTGGAGCTTCCATACCTAATCAACAAAAAAAAGTACCTAAGGTCGAACCTGACCTCAGGATAGTTTCTACTACATTAACACTGCCTTATTTGCCTAATTGATCTAATTTGCTCATTAAACTTATTTATACACAAAATGTTACCACAAAGGACATACTATTTTTACACTTTTTCCTAGGAACGTTAAATCTTGCAGAATTATAACTGCAAACTAATTTCCTGTGGTTTTGTGCGTAGTTCACTCCTAATTGAATAATTGAGTTTTTCAATCATTTAATTGAATTATGTGAGAACTGAGCTTGTGTTTTCGATTGAGGACAGTTCGAAAATAGATAAAGAAATTATAAAAAGTACATTTTTTGACCACGCACTGAGAGAAAAGGAGAAATTTTTTAATGCATATTTTGTAGCGTGAAAAAATAAATTTTCGACTGGGAAGCAATTTGCATACTTTTGTCTCAAAAAATAAAGTAAAGAGATGACGAAATTTATTTGAAGAAATCGAGTTGGAAAAGTTTACAACTTACTGTTTTTTGGATTCCGGGTTTCGTTTTTACCAGTTTACAGTTGTTTAAAAGTTCGCTTCGATTCGAAATTGAACCATACATATATTTCATGTTCTTTCAGCAACGAACAAATGCGAGAAAATGTTTTATTGTGTTTATCTGATGTTATTCATATTGACTTCTTCCAACCTGTTGGCTATCAGTACTGAGCTCCCGGCTGAAACAAAATACATTGACATGAGTACGTGTGCAAGAAGATCCCAGCACCTTCATCGCAAAACATATTTTCTCCAAGGCATCATTCATAGTTGCTTAGACCACTGAACAGTTCCGTTACGATACTGGACCACGCAGTTTTTCAGAGATCGCTCTGGTTATGACATTTAAAATGTACATGTACTCCTATATTTGTAAAAAGTTGAGGTTAATGAGACACAATTCATGTATTGGTCATCAATATGCCAACATCATCAAAAAATTGATTTCGTAAGTGTTGGAGGGGAAAAAAGTGAAAAAGTCAGAAACGTCATGTTCCAAGTTCAACCCCCTCATATTTCAGTAGTGAATCGAACACTGTGCCCTGCATACCGAACTATACTGTTAGTCATCTGCACAATCACGTGAAACATGTTTGACACAGCATAACTAATGAACGTGCAACGACAAAGCGCACGGTTCCTCATAGTTATGGTACGGCATTAGAATGCTAATTTTACGTGACTTATCTACTTCTATTCTATTGAAGCAGGGCGATTATCCGGACCGATCCCGGCGCATCCGTCCTCTGGACTGCAGTTGGAAAATGAATTGCGTTTAAAGGCAGATATCCACGCCAGCATGCAAATTGAAAATGTAGTGAACCGCCTATAAGCGACTAATTTTTATTAGTTTGTAATAGATATAGTAGGAAGAAAAAGAATATCCCAAGTTTTACAGTAAATTTGTTAGTGAATGTTCGAATTTCTCAATCTGCAGGTCCGCGGTAGTACCGCGCAGTCACGCGGACGTGTAACCTGTTGGGCCGCGGTTGTGTTTTCAACCGTGTTAAATAAATGTTGCTCAAACTATTTCTCTGTCTGTAATTCATCATTCTTTTCTTATTTATGACTTCAGAGATCATAACTTAATTCAAATAAACCCAATACAATGACTAAGACAGCCCGCAAGTCCGCAACCTCAAATTGCATTACGGTAGGTGCGCATGTACGCAGAGGTACTGCCCGATTTCCGATGAAACCCGATGAAGTTCAAAAAATAAATTCCATAATTTAATTTTAATGATCTTTTTTTACACTCATTTTCTGGTAGTAACTACCCAAGTAGAATTGGAAAGTGACCTTATCTCAATTTCGATGCTGGCGTGGATATCTGCCTTTAAAGGACTAAACCGTTGCGATTGGTCCACATAATCGTCCCTCTTTAAGATGTGGTCATTTCTCATGGTAAAAACCGCGCAACATACCGCGTAAGCTGGCTGAGGTTGGTGCGCAGGAGCAGAATACCTGGAATATAGAATGAAACCGAGTGAAAATCAATGTATAGTCCTCACCATCCCTACCTAGACTGCTACAGTAGTGAATAGGGGGCGGGGCCAAAAGGTCTTGGCTGCCGGCCAAGACACTTTATTCAGCAGCCAATATTTCACCCATCAGCCGGTTGACTCAAAATGCAGAGCTATATAGTATATGCGGTTATTCCCACTGAGACTTGACAGCGAGCCAATGAATATTCCAAGCTATTTTTGACCACTTTAAAATTTTCAACAAACTGCAAATCGTTGCTAGAGGTTGTTCAGTTTCGTAAGAGCAAGTAAATGAAAAAAATTATTAGGAAACTTATATCTGGTCCGAGATAAAGTCACACAAAAAGCTTTGCACGATGCCAGTGGGTCTCAATGGGAATGAGACGAACTATAGATTCATTGTCGTCCCAGCTCAGTGTTTGTCATGATTTCCGTTTGCCAAAATCACTTCACCAGGATGTCTCCAGAGTACGTATGCTAGAAGATCCCGGCAGCGTCATCCCATCCTGCGTCTCCTCAAACGTACGCTATTTTTCTGCTGTTATATCCCGCTGGGATGTATTAGACGAGAAATAATGAGGCAGGACGAGAGACAAAGAATGGGATGAAATTGCCGGGATCTTCTAGCATACGTACTCAGTATAAGCGTCACGCTTTTCAAAATACATTACTGTGTTAGTACGTTTCTCTCCCGCGAAAGTTCGTAGAAGGTGAGAAGCAGATTTGTATCAAAATACAGCGAAAATTAGTTCAATTTCCATATGAACAATAGTATTAGACGATCATTACCGACCCGAGACCATAAATGAGTACATGGAGTCGTAATAGACTAACTAGAACAAACTAATGAACATTTTGAAAAGTTGTTTTTTCTATGAAAGTCCGTAGGAATATGGCTATTAAAATTGTAGTACACCAAACATTTGGTGACTTTTTATTGAAACAATAGTAGTAGAAGACTACACCTACCCAGGACCATAGATGGGTACCGGGGGACCGCTCCCCGCCGGACCAGAATATACTGGTTCCCCCGCCGCTGGCGGTAGAAAAACGGACGGTTGCGGGGCACAACAGGCCACACAACAGGCCATGCTGGCGGTCGCAATTGCAGCCAATACAGTGTAATAGGCGGCACCGAACTAAAACGAAATGGACCAATTTCAACCAGGTTGTTGGTTAATCGGAATTTTTATGGTTGCCTCAGTGGGTTAGTTTCATGTTACTTCCAGGTTACCTCAGTAGATTAACCGGAAATGATGTAGAATTGATACCGGTTAGCGTCAAATCTGACCCCAGTTTTTCGTTTAAATAGTTACCTTCCGGTTACCTACTGAGGTAACCGGAAGGCATCATTGCATAACTGGAAGAATATAAAATGAATGAAAAGAACCATCATCATTTATGAAATATGTGCTCAGTGAAAGGTGCCACTCAAAATCATTTAGTCTAACTTGTAGAACTGTGTTTCAGCTCCTTACACTACACATCTTCTGGTTACAAACACAGTTATATAAGACAGATTGAACTACGAAACAACGAGTGCACGCTTCATTAAAAAATAGAATTCTTTGCCTAAATCATCAATAAAATTGTAATCATAATGCAAAAAACATCGAAATCCCGTACCGCAACGTCGATGTCTTCAGAATTCCATTTCTCGGTCTGTTTCACGTAATCTTTCCATTCACTTAGGGTCATCTTCTTGGGGGCATTTCCTGAAAAACAAACGATGAGATGAAGAGAGAGAAAGAGAGAGAAGAAGAAAGAGAAAGAGAGAAAAAGAGACCCACCATAAGTGGGTTCATTGCTCTTCGCAACCCAGGCGAGGGCGAGAAATACGAGAACATCGGTGAAGAGGGCGATGCAGAACAGGACGGAACGGGCCGCGCGAATACATCCGATGGGCGGTGAGAAGCTGAAATTAGAGGAGTAGATCAAATCATTTTGTAGTTTGAACTTGGGGGGGGGGGAGGCTAGAAAGTGTAGTTTAATCTTGGGAGAGGACCAAGAAACTTTGTTTCGATTGCAATATAGAAGAGGAAAGTCACGCGAGTACATCCCATGTGCGGTGAGAAACTGGAGGAGATTTTATCACTTTCTCAAGTACTGATACTCAAAGTGTAAAACACAAAATGACATCAGCGAAAGGGTATCTACGTGAAATGACTATGAGCGTTTTTGTTTTATATTACGGTGTTTTTTTTATAATTTAAATGAAAAAAAACTCACACAACCAAGGCAGACCAAAGAAGGCCGGCCACACTGGATATTATGGACATGATGAGGGCGATTGAACTAGCTTTTTTCCAAGACGGTTCGCTCTGAACAGAACTTTGTTTCAGGAAAAATAGACAAGGTATATACTGTAGTCAATTGCACAGTCACGAGAAACATGTTAAACACAGCAGAACTCAGAAACGTGCAAAGACAAAGTGCACGATTTCTCAATAGAATGCTAACTTTAAGTGACTATTCAATTTACTTCTAGTACATCGATCAGCACTATACGTGAGGTGTTCTTAGCTTCATTGCAAAACGAATGATGTTGCAAACAATAGTGTGGGTTACTAGAATGCGTTAAAGTTTCCGAGTTATCAACAAACACTATTTTTCAAGAAAAAGTGCACGTCAACAAGACAAAAAGTGAATATAAATACCAATATTGAGAGAGAAAGAGAAGAGAAATAGAGAGAGAGGGGAGAGAGAGAGGAGGAAAATAGAATTCGAGAGCGAGAGAGAGTAAGAAAGATAGGAGAATAGAGATTGAATGACTGACAAACTTGTTGCAGTAGTAGTCGGGGTGTTCTTTCGTACAGAAGGAGCCAATGGACATCAAAGGGGCCGACACCAACTTTGGATGGTCCTCATCATTGGAAATTGTCGTCCATTCTAAAAATTATTAATTTGAATCATGGTAAAAAAACATTAGTTTTTACTAGGGTTGGTTCTTCAATTCAAAAACGTTTGGGAATATATAGTCCATCTCACGCAGTCACAGCCCTCTACAGTAATGAACTCCGAATCCCTTCTAAACATGACATTTTCATTTTCCGAATTACATCGTATTTAAGAAAGGTATTTCTATCAATCAGTACTACAAACTCCACAAGTTTCAGACCTGTACATCGATGTTTTCATTTACACATAGTCTTTTGAAAACTTCAAGGAGTTGATCTATTGATCGATGAAACACTACTTGGCATGGAAGGGCATCTACTAAAAAAACTTTATAAACTTCAACGCTGTACAGTAACCCCTGCCCCTCCCCTTAAATCAATAAATTACTTCTTAACTTTATAGTTTGACTCATCTATTTTTGTCTATTTTTCATTTACAATAGGAAGTATGAGTAATAACACACCCGCGGCTCTTACTATCTCATTAAAAACTCACACTACCTAAACCTACAATAAAGGAGAGCAGTCACCCTAAAATTATCCCTAATTGGGCACAAAAGCTATTCCTCTACCTATGTTTGGCTGCCTTGAGGAAAACTGTACGTCGCTGCTCATAGTTAGATCCCAAGGTAGGGTTGTAATCAAGTTGAAAATTGCGAGTTTTTCGAGTTTCGAGTTTTTCGAGACACTTTCTTGCATTTAAAAAAGTCCAACTCAAAACTCGAAATTTTGAGTTATTTTGAATTTCGCGTTTGGCTTTAACAACCATATCTATCACAAGGTTACTGTTCTGCCCAAACTCAAAGAAACTCATAGTAAACATGAACTATCCTCGCTTATTTTTACTGTACACCAACGCTTTTTTGATGGTATCTTGCATACTTAAAGGGACCGTTCCTCTTTGATTCGGAGCTTCAAGCTGATTAGTCGATATTGTTATCATTGAAAAAACCACAATCAATCATATAGGTCTCAATGTCCTATTTTGCTTGTGTAGTTCGATCTCAAAAATGCGGCGCGACCACGCGCACGTACGCACACCGCCGAGTTCACCTACGTACAAAAATTTTACAGTGTCTTTAAAAATTTATACAAAACCATATTCAAAACAATGCCAAAGTGACCACTATCAAAGCTGTGACAGAGAATTTGTAGATATCAGGGAAACAACGAAGCAGAGATAGATCAACATTGCTGCATTACAGTAACCCAGACTCTGTTGGCTTCTAATTTGTTCCGAAACATTGTGGTTTTCTGCATTTTCCGTATGTAACGTGTTAAACTCTCATCTCAAACCAGAATAATCGATTTATTTCATTTTTCAAAAACTACTTACATTGCACATTATAAAGGTACGATCTCTTTACGGAGTGCTCAGTTTCTGTTACGTCACGCAAACCGTTGTTCCATCTAGTTCTTCTGGGTTTATAGTTTGATCTTGGTGCGTTCCAGACCGAAAGCAAGAATCGAGACCAATCTACAACTGCATACCCTACATTCAGTTTTTAGCTTCCAACCTAGCGTATATGTACTGACTGCAGCAGAAAATTATCATAAACGGAGTAGAGTTTGATAAATTGTTGTAATTGTGTCATACAGTCATCAGACAAATAGTGGAACCTCCAGCGAACTTTGAGACATAGAAGCATACAGAAATTTTGATCGCATACTTTAGGACTGCAAGTAGGAATGGAAAAGACTATACCTGGCATTATGAGGCCAGCCAACGTGAGAGCTATAGTCAAAATCATTGTCACCACATAGACTATCAGAGGGGTATTGTAGTTCATTCTGAAAATTAGCAATTAGAACATTATTTTCCTTAAGAATATTTTGAAAAACATAAACATACAAAGTAAAAAGTTATAAAACATCTTTTTTCACCTTTAGTTCTCGAAAAACGGTTTCCGGTTTTGTAAACGGTTTCCAATTAACTAAATTGATATTACTGTTTTTCTGTTAGCACGGAGAACCCACGCTATGTTTGGTTATTTTCGATTGGCGAATAATATACTTGGAAGGAGGTGCATTGAATAAGGTTAGCTAAAACTATACCTCTAAAGATGTATGCTTTTAGAGCTCAGATCTTCATCTCTAGAATGCAAACCTTTAGATCCTTTGAATACCTTTGAATAGCAGTACTAGATAGGCCAGCCGCTGAGGATTCAGTAAAGAAAATGGTCTCGTCTTCAACTTTCTCCGGAACGAAACGTGTGAAACGTGCACTTTTTTTGATACTTCATGAGAACACGTAAACGTTAGTCACGGAAAAGTTTGGTGTGCGTGCGCTATGGTGTTTCAAAACTTCCTCGAAACGAATTCAGCACACTACAGTATGACAAGGCTAACATAATGGAAACGATGGAGTTGTACCTATGAATGCTTTTTCTTTTGACAAAAGTTTTTATAAAGAAATGTTTATACTTCGAAAAAAAAACAGCTTTGTTTGTAGTTTGGTAAAATACAAAGTACATGCAGTGCTTCGCCATTCACTATTCGATTCAAACGGCATTTGCATGTTCTCGCTTGGAGGAGTACGAAGACGTACTATGTATCTCACTTTGTGCTGTGTGAGAACACAGATATGCTAGTCATTCCCAGCTCTGATGTGAGCCCGATACTTTTGCAGTGGGTAGCGTGAGCGTCTCTCAAACTCTTGGACGCGGTTCAAGTCTCTTGAAGAAGGACTGAATTATAGTTTGTTCCACCCACTTATATATAACCCTCTACATTAATCTGCTACCTCTTCCAGGTCAAACTTTGGTATATTAGCGTGTTCAGTACCTCTCAAAATGTTGATTTATGTCTTCTGAATGTTTACTACTACTAACTCTGGAAATTTGAAACCAAAGTAATGACTTTTTCATTAGAAAACACCCCCTTGAATAATTTACGGATTACTGTAGGAGTACACCGATCGGTGAAACAGACTATAGGTCTGTTAGTTTGAGGGAGAATCAGTTTCTCTTAAGCAGCTCTTTCATATAAACTTTCCTTTCTGTCCCCCTTTAAGAGACGGGTATTTCATAAATTTGGCACACACTTCAACAAACTATTGAAATCTGCCTCAGAAAGAACCTTAGTTGTGATAGTTTTTCTTCCCATTCCTCAGTATGAATACAAAATTTGCAATCCACCTTTGCGTACGGGTTATCAAAAAGGTCGAGAATGTTTGTAGTCGATTCGATTTTTCGGTCGAATCATTTTCCGAATGTTCGGGCTATAAACCAGTCGTTGGAAGTTGCCGACGTGTGTACTGAAAAAGACTAATATAGTCCTTTCCATTCCTACTGAGACTCCTACAGTAGGATTTTAAAACTTCCAAGCCGTTTTGCTAACTTACTTTTGGTCGGAGAAGTTCAGGATTTCCGTACCTCCTTCTCGTTCTCAGGTAGCGTAAATACACGAGACCTTTATTTATGAACCTAATTCTCAGCTTCACAACAGCCTTCGGGAAGTTTGTAAGGTTACTGTAGGAGTCTCAGTAGGATTGGTGTGAAGTTAAGCTTATCTGTGTTCTGGACAGTAAAAGTTCGAAAGTCCGTTTGCTGCAGAGTGTTCTTGTGTTGCAGAACCTTGTTTCTTTGAGTTTTGAGTTTCAAACTGCGTTGGCATAATGTGATTCTGCAGTTACAGTAGTGTTGACATCCACGTGACAATTACCCTGCAAAACTGCTAGTAAATCAAATATGGCTCAGACTCCATACGCCGAGCGCATTACCGCATTACCAGACTCCGCAAAAACAAAAGGTCTGATTCACACGTAAACTAGATGTAAACTGAATAGTCACCTAAAGTTAGCATTCTAATGAGGCATCGTACACTTTGTCATTGCACGTTTCTGAGTTCTGCTGTGTTAAACACGTGTCACGTGACTGACCGTGTACTGGTTCGTTCGACCTTTTGTCTTTGTAGTCACCTAGAGTGATCAGACCAAACTACAAGACAGATCAGAGAGGATACCTGGTTTTGTGGTAACCCGCACAGTTACTATTGCAACCAACCAAATGGGACGTTTCATATTTTGACTGAATTGGTAACTGGTTTTCAATTCTGGCCAACCAAGGTTACTCAAGCAGGTAACCAAATCATCAACAAGCCGACTGGCTAAATATTTCAAAAGTTTCGCCACCATTTGATGTGACGAGCAATTGAACAAGCACTTTCGCAATCTCATAAGTAGTGGAAAAGCTACTGGTATAATTCCCCACATTATAAATCACCGAAATTATATAATTTATCTTTTTCATTGTGATGGCTCAGAGCAAAGCACGAAATGCTTAACAACGAAAAACATCTCTCACTGGATCGAAAAACTTCAGTCTAAGTAACTCCGCGACCGGTTATCCTGTACATTTGCAACTCCCAACGTTGCAAGTAATATTGCACATCTGACTTCGTAGTAGTACTATGGCATGCACGTCTTGTGACATTACTACTCAGCTGATTTAACAACATAACTGTTAATTGTGGTTGTAATGTTCTAATTTACATGCGGACATTAGTATTTAGGTGATTCAACGTATTCTTAGCAACGTAACCTATAGTTCTGAATAGTAGTTGTAGCGTTTGACTTTTGACCTACGTTTACGTGCTTTTCTCAATGGCGGAACGATTCTACCATTTTGCAAGACACCCTTAATGTGTGATTAACGTTCTCCGAATACGTATTCCTTCATTATAGCGCGGGGATAGAATTAAAGTCATAAATTACAAGTGCTTTATTATATTTCAGTCATTTTACTTCAAAACGCCTACCGCATAGGGTTTTCAAAAAACGGAAGTTCTTTCTCAGTCTCTTAGTTCTATCATTTTCAAGTTGTATCCTACAGTACTAATTCAAAGAAGATGTTTGTTTTCAAACGTGAGCCTTATCGCAAACGTTTTTTTATTAGAACGTTCATTAGGATATTATTGTAATCCTTACGATTCCTATCTTCAAAATCTGAAGTAATTCTGATAGTCACGTAAAGTCAGCATTCTAATGAAGAATCGTGCGTTTTTGTCATTGCACGTTACTCAGTTCTGCTGTGTTCAATCTATTTCACGTGACTGTGCAATTGACTAACAGTATACCTCTAATCGTCCTTAGAAGAGTGAAAGCGTGAAAGTTTTTAGTTACTTTTCAAACCTCGATATAGGTTTCACGTTTTCTTTTGAATACTCCAAGATACTTCTTGCCCGTTCTATTCCACTTAATTAACTTTTTATAATGAGACCAAGTTCTTTCAGAACACTGCTTTTCTCAGAATGATGCCTCCGCTACACATATTTCTGCTCACTTTTACACTACTTTCAATGTCACTTTACATTTGCATAATAGCAATTGTATTCTACAACCGAAAACAACAGGCTATATTCAGAGGATCTTACTTCCGCTTGGTTTTATCTTATGTGAGTCGAAATGTAATCAAGTTCTATACAAATAGTAATTTTTGAACTGAACACTAAAAACTCTTGAAGAATATACTCTGATTCACTCACTCATGGAAAATTACTGTGAGATTGTTTTGTGCGTGGTACTTTCGAACTCATGTGAAAAACGAAACCTTGTCTAACAATCTTGAGAACTTCACATCGTACAATTCGAAGTATTCATGACAAAACACATGGAAAACTAGACATACAGTATGATTTTAAAGTTCAAGTTGTATTCCAGAATGAACACTATCAGAATCAAACAGGTTACCAAGTTATCATAGATGAGTTGTAGTTTGAGCTACACCGTAAAAAGGGATTCAAACTACAAACAGTTCTGATTCCATTTTTATTCCTTTTTCAGTTCATTGCCGATTTCGTATTTTAAACGTGAACGTGAACGAATCAAATTTCAGTATCCTCTGAAAGAACCTCTAAAAACATAAAAACATATAGTCCGATTCACACATTCATGAACAAATATCGTACCTAGTGAGATCGTTTAGAGCGTTGTACTCTTCGACTCATAAAATATGATTTAGCAAGAACAGTTTTATGCGGAATATAAAATGTAAACAACAATTTCTCGAACTTTTAAAGTTTCAGTTCATTGCCGATTTCATATTTTTCCTGGAGTTTACCATAATGATGCGCGGCCGGAAGTTCGGTCTACTCAATTCGATTTTCCCCGAAGACAGTGCTCTTTTCACCATCGTACCGCCCATCTCTAACGCCTTACATTATTATATTAAAATAACAGTTTACATTGGACAAGTGATGTTTGCTGCCAATCGACTGTCGTCAGCCCTCAGTACAGTACACTACGAGAATGTGAGCGGATATCAGAGAATCACAAGTTTGATTCGTATATTTACATGCAAGCATGTGATATACCAGAGAAGAAATTAAAATATGACAGTAGGATTCAAAAAACGTTCACAAGCAGTAAGAAAAGTCGGAAATCGACAACCATCATTCGGTCATCACAAGTAAATGATGGTAAACAATATGACAATTTGGATCAAACGGAAACTAAAAAATGAACGTGTGAAAATAGATAACATATGAATACAGGAAGCTACCGGAGAATCGGTGTAGTTTGATTTCGATGCATTCCTTGATTTTTGGGTTTGTACCGAAAAGTAGCGAGACCAAACTACAAACACAGCAACGTGAGGTGAAGTTTGCCGTGTAGGCTGAAGTACTCGACCTCACGTGAATGAGTTTTTGGCACGTGAGTCTCACGTGATAAGTAGCACGTGTGAATGAACATAACCAGCCAGAGTGTCTATATTGCATTCCATTCATCGCAGAATGGAATGTCAATATCATCCACTGCAGCGAATTCTAACGAAGTTCATAGGTTTGCGCCGCAGCGAAGTCTAAGCGTTGGAATAAATCCTAGCGTTTTCACGGGCCAGAGTAACTTCACTTGTATCGTTAGCTCTTACGTTCCATTAACTATTCAAAATGTTGATAAAACACTTAGAACTTGCAGGCTCAGACTATACTATGTGAGATTTGAGAAGAACTACCGATGACTGGGAGAACTGTCCCGATTCTACTGTAAACTTCAAATTTGTTCAGATCTGGACTCCGGGGCGAGTGTGGTTCCTCCGTCTGCTGCAGTTCACGGTGCCACTGGTGGCGGTGCTCCCGGTTTCACCGGCAGTCAACTCGCAGTTCTGGGTTCGATACACGGTATATGAAGAACAGAACACGCTCAGACTGGAGACGGACCCTCTTTCTACGGCGGTGAGTCACTGTCCTTCTATAGTAGTCTGTAAATTACTCAGAAGGCACTTCCTGACGAACGATTCATCATTTTGTTTTCACACTTCTAGAGTTTGTGATGGTAAAGGTGCAGAAGACATTACCGATATAGCGAGAAAATATATGAACGCCAACATACCAAATTTTGACCCGAAATTTTAAGCATATTACTGTAGAGGATTATAAATGGGTGGAATTAACTATACTCTGTTTCATCAGACCACAACTTCCTACAGTAATCTTTGCATTATTCAAAGTCACTTATGAAATCAACAAACAGACTTTCAGATTTACTGCTTTTCTTGTTTGGGGTAACCAATGTGAAAATCTAAATCACAAAGTTGAAACTATTCACAATACCTAAAAGATATGAAAATTTCATTCGGAATATTTACAACATTACTGTACAGGGCTATTGTTGCGTGGAACAGACTATACAACAGTTATGATTATTAGAACTGGACTTCTACAATATGCCATTCAACTATCTCATTATTGTGATCTTCTAGTGCACTTTCAAATTTGTCTAAAAACTAGTCTCGAACACTCTTTGTTCTAGAAAATGAGAAAACTGTTCATCTTACCGATAAAATCTACATACTTTCCACTGGATGAAAGTTTGGTTCTCTGTAGCTCTCAGGAAGAATGAAATAGTGTTGTTTGTTCCATCAAACGTGGTCGTGGATATTTGAGATTGTTAACCAGATAGAAAAACTGTACCTTAAAACTTTATTTAGTGACTTCATTCTTTTTCAGATAATCGCCTACATAGACGCCGGTTGTTCATTCGCTGCTAATTTATTGTCATTGATCATGTATATTATTACTTTCGCCGTGATTCGTACTCAGTTCAGAAACAATGCTGCACGGGTATGTTGGGCTTTCACGACAAAAGGTACACAGTTGCATTCCAAATCAGGAACAAAAAAGGATGGTTCATAGATTTGCGGCCCTTTTAGGGACCTTTGGACCCGCGTTTACTCGATCCTCCAAATGCCCTCTTTTAGGGCCTGATAGTCCCTTGCATTTTTCTCTGAGTGGGTGAGACCGTGGATGAGTTCTGGTTTGAGCTCGCTAATCAACATTCATACTAAAAACACAGCAATACACAGCAATATACTCCGCAATGATTTTGCAACGAGAAAACTAGTCATCAAATTTCCAAAGGCGATCCAAAACCACAAGTTTGAGCCATCGACACATTTTAAGAACATGTTGAGACTGGACATCAGAGCTGAAATGCTAAACTATCGCGTTTCAAGAAAAATGTTTTTTCAATAGCTATGGCTAAAAGGCACCTACTGTTTACTAAATGGCCGCGGTATTGAAGCAACAGTTTTAAGATTGCGTTGGTACTTTCTGGAACCTAAAAAAGGACGATTATGTGGTCCAATCGCAACGATTCAGTCCTTTGAACTGCAATACATTTTCCGATTGCAGTTTAAAGGACCGTTGACACGGGATCGGTCCACATAATCGTCCTTCTTTAAAACAGTGATCGAAGTTTTCAAGTTTTCAACGTCCGACGTGACGATTCTACCCTATTTGGTGTTTTTTACCAGAAGAACCGCGGAAATTTTGACGTACAGCTTCCAAGATTCCGAGGCAGGTTCGAATCTTTCATGAGCCACATGTATTTAACCAGATTCCATTTCAGAGAAAGCTGCAGACACTCGAGATTCGTCTTTTGATCTCTTCTATTATTGTATTTTTGGTTCTAACATTGAATACGGCAATGCAGATTATGACTATTTTGGCGAATTCCTATGGTTTGAAATCGGTCATGTTCGTCAATGATTTGTCGTGAGTTTTTCTTTCAATAGTACTCGTAGAAAACGTCTATACTGTCAGTCAGTTGCTCAGTCACGTCTGACATGTTGAACACAGCAGAACTCGGAAACGTGCAGTGAGAAGTGCACGATGCTTTATTAGAATGGTAACTTCACGTGATTATTACGTGACAACATTTCGTGTGTGTGATGGTTTCAACACAAAACAGAGGTCCAGGTTTGTAATATCCAGTCTTTGTACTAAAGTGACCACGCTTGGGACGTTCTCTGTTCAAAACTATCCTTTTTTGTACTACTTTTCAATTCGTTTAGCTCAAAATCTCCCTATTTTTTTATCTCAGTTCTCTCTTCCCTAAATAAGTTCCCACTGTTTATTGAAGCATAATGTTTGCAAAATGCTTTTTTTTCTCCAGCTACCCCCTGATAGACTGTATGTACTCCATCCAACCATGGGCCCTCATCATAACCTCTTCTGTTATTCGACAACATCTACGAGGAATTGTATACGGTATCCTCAGAATACGGTACGACCCATGTTATAGTCAACACTTTTTCACGTGGCCTCCCACATTAGGAGAGTGGAACGTATATAGTTTGTAGTGTGATCATGTAAAATTAAAGACATCCGTGTGTTTGCCGAAATGTGTTTCTTTCTAAATCCCTGACTTTGGGAAAACAGCTCAGGAACTTGGCACGCCGCCGAACTTTCAAAACGGCCACAGAACGATTGGCGCCAATTCTCTGCGATTGGCCAGCTACAAAAGCGAGAGAGTGTGCAGGTCAATGAGGCCGCAGACATCTGCGTCTCTTCGACCTGCGAGCTCTCTCGTCGAGGTCACTACAAAAGTGGCTGGCCAATTGGCTGGAATTTGGGAAGTAGTCGCTCCGTGCAAGAGCAAGTCGATATGTTTGTAGCTTGAACCAGTAAAATGTCAGTCGTAACTCGAAAAATGCGTCGTACATGCGGGATCAAACTACAATTTTAATTTTGTATTTAATGTTTCCAGAACAACCCCAGTGAATACGAGTCTGATTCGTGTCGCCTCACAACGCCAAACTCAGGGAAGAATCATGAATTTGACAGCATAAAACTATTATTTGTTTATAGACATAGTTGTCGTCTTCGCTATGTCAAAGCATTACTGTAATTATTATTTTCTGCTGTGTTTTTTTTACTCATTACCCTATTGTTGTAGTTAATAGCGCCTTTTTGGTTACGAGTTTGAGTTGTTCGGAAAACTGACTTATTTTCACAGATTGTGCAACTTTCATAAATAAATATACTTATTTACAGCATATCTTGGAACTGGTTGATTAAACTTTATTCAAGTTTCTCGATCTTTTGATTGCGTGCAAAAAAGGTTGAGTTGCAGGTTATCAGAAAACAGCTATATGTATCCATTCCCCGCTGATTGAATTTCGCAAAATCAAGGGGAAAAAAAGCTTTTTGTTGACAACGCTAGTTACATGAACTGCAAACAGGACTCCAACATTCAAATGTGTATTGTATGTGTACACAGATTTGTGAAACAAACTATACTAAGCGTGTTTCTGAAGTTGTATCCTACAGAGTAAAACATCAGATACTTTCGATTATATTTCAATTCCCTTAGAAGACAATGTCGAACTTCACCCATCACGCTCAAAATTTGACAGCATATATTTGCAATATTGAAATTATGGAACATGGGAATAATTTTATGTTTGCATATTATTAATAATTATGGAGAGGGTCAGCGAAAAAAAAACCCTGAAAAAACTGGGTTCACTCCACATTTTCACTCTGGAACCCTGATTTTCACTCTGGCACCCCCGTTTTTCAACTGCGGGCAAAGTTCCAAATTATTGGGGAGCGGTCTCACCGTGTCCAATGTTGGGTTTGTATTTCCATTTCCCTAGAAGACAATACTGCATACACATCTGAAATGTGTGAAACCGGTAAAGAGAAAACTCTGCTGTCACACCTTCAAATATCCATCTAATGTTCTTGATGCACAATCCTTGGACAATTACAGTAAACCAGAGTTTTGTATTGACTTCTCTACGTCTCTTCAATGTAATTACAGTTACGTAAACGTTGTACTTTGTAAACCGTGAAGAACCAGATAAAGAATCTCGAGCACTTTCACTTGAAAAATCCGACTCCAAGTTTGAAATACATAACGAGGTGTTTACAGATTTGTCAAACAAACTGTAAACAATCGGAAATCCGAAGAATAAATCATATTGTGTATCGCTCTTTTTGGTCCGTATTTCTCCATGGATATCACAGGAGCGCCGGTTTCCCTGAAATTCCCCGATTTTTTCCCTGATTCTACCTCAATCGTTCCGGGATCATTTCGCGAAATGATCAGAGCGAAAAGAAGGTGAAAACCGGGAAAAATCCCGGGAATTTCCCGGTTGTCACCTTACAATTTCTCAGTAACTTCTCAGAAATTTTTCACACATGATTGAAAAACTAATAAGATTTTTTCTTGGTAAAAGTATTTTTCGAAAATGTTATCAAAAATATATTTTCTTGAAAAATATTTTTCTAAAAAATATTTTTCAAAATATTAATAATATAAGAGAATAGAAGTGCATATTTCATAAGTAAAAACTTCATGAAATGAACTTCATTGTATCATCCCTATCGATATTCAGACCTCGATGTTGAGCTGATAACATCCAAAATATCAAATCACGGCACCCCTGGCCGCGCCGTATCTAGTACGGGTTACGCGATTGCCGCGGCGAAAGGCTTATCCATGCCCTTTTTCCGATGCTTTTCCCCGATGCTGAGTTACCCAGAAATTATCGAGAAATTGTAGGGTATTTTATCATATTTTTCCCGCACTTTTCCCTGATACTGAGTTTCCCTGAAATTTCCGAGAATTTGTAGAGTTTATACCTCCATTTCACCCTGAAAATACCTTGAACGTTCTCGGGGATTTCCCGGAAATTCCATTTCCCCGAAACACCCTAGGTTTTTCCGGGTGCCCAATTTTCCGATGCATATCTAGAAGTGTATCAGAAGTCACATGCGCTCTTATACCTCTTCGCTAATGATTTGAGTTCACTATAAGATAAATATTCATAAAATACAGCTTTTTAAATTCGATAATCTATGGGGAAAACGCTCAAAGTTATTATCTGTGTCATGGTTACTGTAGCGTGACGATAGATTGCGGACTCGGAAACCCGCGAATGTGAATTTTTCAAACGGGTGACTGTCTTTAATTGCGAAATTTTAGAAAAGATGTTTTGTTAATTGAATCGAGCCTGCTTGATTTTGTGATTGTCTCTTGCTTTTTCGTTGCCTTACTGTAATTGATATAAATTATTTAATCGGAAATCACAAATTTCACTATGTGCATGTTGATGTGAACTCCGTGGGAATTGATTATTCCGTACGTACAAATAATGGTTAAACTGATGTGACTGAATTCTTTCTGCCATTCAATTTCTTGTCTCTCAAACTGTAAAACTGAGTTTTGCGAATGTTTTTGGTGCAATATTAAAGTATTAAAAGTGGATGTTCGCTTCATTTTTTTCAAAAACGGCATTTAGAGAGGTGAAAACTTCTTGAAACCTAATGTTTGTCTTTTTATTGATTGGCGTTTCGTTTGTGGGATTGTTGGTTTTCAATGTTTTCGATGGTTCTCGAGCTCGGATGATTGTTTCTCGTGTTCATTTATTTGTCGACTGATAATATGAAACTATATATTTTTTATTCTTATTATTTATAGATGACGACTGCTCACAATTTTCCGGACATAAGTCTCTCTCCTATCCAGCCTGATTATTTGACGGAAGATGAGGAGAATGACATCGATCTACACATCTCTCTATCTCCCGAAGATTCCGAACGAAGCAGGGCTAATGCAGTAGCACAGGTTAGTCCTCATTTTGTTCGTTAAACTTTGTGAATAGTTAAGTAAATTTCAAAAGGGGCTTAAACTTGTGTCTTTTTGACCCCAAATCGTGAAGTTCAAGATGTTGATGCTTTTCCTTTGAACTATTGTTGTGTGATGTGACTTGGTTAATCATAGTAGTAAGTAGTTATTTGATCGCGCCTGTATATGTGAGAATTGCGTTTTACTGCAAAACATCAAAACTCTTAGTTTTTCACAATTAGTACAAATGTATCTTTGCGTGGTAAGTAAATTAATGTCTGTATTTTCTATAATTTTATGTTTATTTTAGGATTCGGTGGTTCAAATAACCCTACCAGTGGAACTAGATGGGAGTTCAATCGATCCGGGAACCCATTCTTCTCAAAATCACCGTGGTCCCACGCCATTTCGACCCCCTCGCAGCAGAAATGTCTCTTCTCATTCGTCGGGTTAGTTTTAGATTTAACATACCAAACATAGGTCCACATTGTTGGATGTTTCATAGAATAACCCGTTTTTCATCTGAATCTGGATTTTGAACTACCTTAATTTAAAAACTAGTCTTCTTTACTGGTGAAAATCAGACCGTTCACCCAGTTTCATAATTTGATCGCCCAGAAAAACACCTAATTTCCTATCAATTTTTGTGCACAACAAAGTCGCCTTACGTATATAACATACTATGACAATGTTGCCACACGTTTTTGAATTTGAATCGTTTTTGAAAAGTGCAAGACTGAAGACCTAGACATTGGTATAGGATGACGCGAATGTCTGATTTGTGACTATTTTCAACTAGTTATTGCATCAAAATTCATAATATTTTATGATGTCATACATGATGCATTGTTCGCAAATTGCCTGGTTTTCAAGTAACCAGTTCCGGCTGAAATGGTCAAAATTGCTAGTTAATTGTTTTCACATTCAGGTAGGATCAACTTGTCCACGAGTGTAGTTTCTTCACGTGTATGCATCGACGATAGTTCAATTGCCCTGGAGATTTCTCTTGATTCCACGAATCCCCCGCAAAACAGTCAACACTCCCGTTTTGCTGGTGACGTCATACCCGAATCGGAAGATGATTTTAATGACGTCATAGAAGGAGGCGGAGCCGGAGCGGAGGTTAGACGTTAGATTAGTTTGAGTTTTTTATGATGTGCATTGTGCAACTACAGAATAAAAGAGGTTCTGTGAACGTTTCTTGTGAAATTCTTTTGTAATATTCAAAGAAAATGATAGTTTCTAATTTTAGTTAATAGTTTAAACGATCGCGTGGAATGAATATACTATATACATCTGAGTCGACTTTGTCATTCAAACACACATTTTTGAACCGAAAGTTTGGAAATTTTCAATGACAATAACCCTAATAGTTTATTCTTTCAATGTAACTCGAGAAACTACTCTATTTACCCCATTTGGTATCGTTGCTCACTTATTTGGATCATCAGATCCGTAGAAAAGTTGTGTAGACCACAAACACAGGAGCGCCGGTTTCCCTGAAATTCCCCGATTTTTTCCCTGATTTTACCTCAATCGTTCCGGGATCATTTCGCGAAATGATCAGAGCGAAAAGAAGGTGAAAACAGGGAAAAATCCCGAGAATTTCCCGGTTGTCACCTTACAATTTCTCAGTAACTTCTCAGAAATTTTTCACACGTGATTGAAAAAACTAATAAGATATTTTTCTTGGTAAAAGTATTTTTCGAAAATGTTATCAAAAATATATTTTCTTGAAAAATATTTTTCAAAATATTTATAATATATGAAGAGAATAAAGTGCATATTTCATTAATAAAAACTTCATGAAATGAACTTCATTCTATCATCCCTATCGATAGTCAGACCGCGATGTTGAGCTGATAATTTCCAAAATATCAAATCAGGGCACCCCTGCCCGCGCCGTATCTAGTACGGGTTACGCGATTGCCGCCGCGAAAGGCTTATTCATGCTCTTTTTCCGATGCTTTTCCCCGATGCTGAGTTACCCTGAAATTATCGACAATTTGTAGGGTATTTTATCATATTTTTCCTGCATTTTTCCCTGATACTGAGTTTCCCGGAAATTTCCGAGAATTTGTAGAGTTTATACCTCCATTTCACCCTGAAAATACCTTGAACGTTCTCGGGGATTTCCCGGAAATTCCATTTCCCCGAAACACCCTAGGTTTTTCCGGGTGCCCAATTTTCCGATGAAGTTAATAACATGAATGGAATCTCATGTGATTCCATAATAGGTCCGACTATTGAAAAGGAGTGAGTCGGTTTTTAGATGAATTTATTAGATTTTAGACACGTGAGAATTAATGATTTTCCATCAAAAATAGTCGAACCTTCTCATTGTCGGCAAAAAAATTGGCCCGTTTTCCGATTTGTTCTGACTAATCCGACAACTTTGCTGAAGTAGGTGTGTTTTCAGTCGAATTCCCTACAAATGTCTTCGGAAGAGGTTTTCACTCGATTGGAGGACCACATGCGGGCCACCATGTTCACCGAAGATTCATCGATTGACGTGGCGGCCGATGACGTCATGGATTCGCCCACTGGCAAGGTTCTCAGAGGTTGGTTTCTGATTTTTCTCAAAAGTTCATAGTACTTTCACGGTGAAACTCATGTTATTTCCGTTTTTATAAAACTGTAATTTTGCTAATGGTACGTTTTGTTAAATTATTCTTCGGAAAGGGCCACACGGTCGTTCAAAAAGTGACGGATTGTGGTTGTTGGAATTTGGGTTTTTTTAGTTCATTTATACACGCCGACCTTCCAACTTTTTATATGATTCCGTACATTTACAAAATGTTAACAAAACTTCGATGTTGATGGTGATGTTGATGTAAAGTTCGCAAAACTTCGATGACACAGAGCATATAACATTGAAATATGTTTTAGAATGTTTTTTTAAGTTGTTTATTTAACGTTTTTAGTTATTCATTTAATTTCCAGGAATTCGCATCTTCGTGGACCTGAAGTGTTGTCTGGAGTCGGCGACTTCTGTGAAGACGAAACTCCGACGAATGGGGGCAATTGTGTCGAGAAAAATGACAGCCACCACCTCCCATGTCATTTTCGCGAGGAACGGTAGTAAACAGGTTGGTTGGAGTTTTATGGTGCAAGTTGTAGTTTGGTCATGTCAACGACAATAGTTATTTGTAGTCTGATGGAGGAAACACGGAGTATAAGTTGTAGTTAGATCGAGAAAGCACCAGATATTAGTTGTACTTTGATGCTGTGAGCACCAAGCATCTGCATCTGTTGTAGTTTGATATTGAAAACAGAATACAGGAAATTCATATGTAGTTTGATATTGCAACTTGCAAATTAGGAGTTACGCTGATACAGTGATATTGCACAGGGAGAAGGGACACGTTCTTAGAATAGAATATAATAGAATTTTGTCTGAGCTGACTACTCTGAAAGCGCGCCAAGATGTCTATTGAGAATCGGAATTCGAGTTGTCGATCGCTCGTTAGAGAAACCTTTGGACAGAACCAAATTGTAATGAAAGCAATTCGATTTTGAGTGTGCAACTTTAGCGTTTTGTACAGGATGCAAATTTAAAAATACTTCCCACATTATAAGAGGTTTTATGTTTTTCCAGACCCTACGCTCAGCACTGTCTATGGACCAACGCCCCTTCTTACTGGATCCGCATTGGGTTCATGAGTAAGTCTGATTTAAGATTAATATCTATTCCAATTTTAATTTTTTTTCAGTTTTTTGTACCGTAATTCGTTATAGAACTGTTCATGTTCTAGTTCTAATAGCTAGAACCGCTGGATTTCGGGTTTGAAGCGCAACGTTTATCTTCGATATGTTACACATGTAGAAAATTCGATATCGAGGAATCACCATAAGTTGAAACTGCAGTGACTAACCTGCAAAATAAGGTTTAAAAAGCGAAATTAACAGAACTCATTTACTTTATTCCAGTTGTTTTTTCAACAAAAGTCGTGTGCCGGAGGAAAACTATTCTCTCTATGGCGCCCGTTTCCTAATTGACAGCCTGAGAAGGGTTTCCAGTGCCGCCCCGAACTCGAGAAGGCCCTCCTCACATGTGGCTGCGGTTGGTTTTCACTTCATTACAGGGGCAGTACGACCCCTCCCCTCTAAAACATATAATTTTGCCGAAATTGCGTAAAATTTTTGGAAAATTGGGCAAAAATCTACCGAAAAGGCCGAAAATCTTCCCAATTTCCACTTTGCGTGAAGCCTTTACGACCCCCCTGCCTTAGAAAAGTTGCACGGGGTGCAACCTGTGGTCACCCCTGATTCATTATTCGGGAAAATTACAGGTTTCATGCATTTTCAGTCAAGATAACATTCTATGTGTTTCTAGCTGATATACAGCTAACGCGTGAGCACATACCACTAATATTATCCTACAAAAATTCATAGACGGACTTATTTTTCGCCAAGTTCGAGAGGAATCAAGAAGTTTAGCGTATTTGAATGAAAAAAACGGGTTTCCTAGTTTCTGTTCATATAATCATCACACCTTACTGGTGTTGTGCGGGTCCACTTGAAAGTTGACATGCTTTTGGAATTGTTTCTATCATAGTTTGAGTTGTGTACTATGATAGAAACAATTCCATTGTAGGTGCGCTGTCTGTGACAATCGGTCATGTAGTTGCACTTGGATAAATTTGGCCGTTGTTTATGTTTTTCTATCACATACGTCATCTTCAGGACTAATTTCGTTGAAAATCCCTACCTTTTCAACACTATCAACACTTTAATGTTTATATTGTAATTATATATATTGGATCATTTTCAGGACTCGGCAAGTACCGATTGCATTGAATTGAGCCCGGATGACGGTTTGGGTGCACGTGCACCCGTTTCAACTAGAAATACTTCAGTTCATCCAATAACGGGATCTCAGTCCGAACCGAGACCTTCGAGTTCTATCAGTTTATCGGAACAGGTTAGTAAGGAAAATTACGATAGTTTTGAATTATTTTATGGCATGGAGTGTAACCGTAGCCGGCCTCACACTCTCATTGGGGCGGAGCCTGACTGCGCAACTAGCACGATTATGTGGTCCAATCGCAACACTTCAGTCCTTTAAACCGCAATACATTTTTCAAATAGTTTAAAGGACCGTTGACACGGGATTGGTCCACATAATCGTCCTTTTTTAAGTTGTGAAATGAAATAGCGAGTGTTCATATGCAATAGAGTAGCCGGGAAACTTGAAAACTTGGTTTGCCAAATTTTGACGATTTGGCGAATTTTCATGTTGCGGATTTAATTTCGACTGATTTGTGTCCTTATTTCTTAGCTTGCAGAGTAGAATTTTGAATAGAACTAAATAGAATTTGGTAATTTGATCTTCTGATCTTTTGATTTCAGAGTGACATGACGTTCGAGCAACCGATGACCGCCACACAATTGTTGTCGAAAATCGACAAACTCTCGAAGAGACTGGATAATTGCGAGGGTGAGTTGAAAGTAGCCCTTTCTCGTACTTTGTGGCCAAACGTAGGGCGACTTCGTTGGATTGAGAATAGAATCACCCGTTTTTCTTCAAAATCGAGAGTTTGAAGTTACCTAGTTGCAAAAAATGTCACCCCCAATGGTGAAAACCTCACTTTCCACCCAGATAGAACACCGGTTTTTCAATAAATTCTTGTGGACAATAAAGTCGCCTCATGTATGCTTTGAGCATTCCACAAGTTGCTGTCTGACAAAATAATAGGACATAATTTTCTCGAATGTGTCAAGAGTAAGCAATAGTCAACCTGTTCGACCTGCAGTTCGCGACAGCCAACTCTGTCCGGATCTTTGTTCTTTTTTTGATCTACCTTTTCCAGCCATTTTGAAAATTTTGACCTTTGACCTCTCTTCCCCTTTAACGCCGTGGTCATATTCGTGATCAGCATAGTCGATTACCCTACCAATCAATTTTCAGGTTCTTCTCACGTAGATGTTCACGGAGCCAGATGTCCCAGTCGTGGCGGGGTAGTTCACCCGACGACAGCTGTACCGGCACCCTCGAATAGGGCGGATGTGGCCACCAATACACTACCGGTACGTTTTGACAGAGAAAGCAAGATTTTTATTGTAGTTTTTAGATTGCTTTGTTGTTGTCATTTATAAAATACACTTAAATTGCCGCGAAACTGAGCAAACTTGATCTTTTTGGCCTAACACTGTCGTCTGAACTCGCTGCGTGTATTATCATCGATTTGTGACTCTGGGAATCGTATTTTTTCGATCCCAGTAACAGTAAAATTGAGTGCGTATTTAGATTTGAACTCGTGTGCTTGTGTGCATAATGATTTGCAACCAAAAATCCACATATTCTCTCGTTTTCGGAAAAAAAAGTCGGCTTTTCGCTTTTTCTGGCGATCCGGACTTTCGGCTAACTATTGTTTTCAGAAATACCCGCAGTCGACCCCCCTCCGCCGTCGAACCCATGGAGGGTATCATCTACCCCATCGAGCACCCGAGTCGGCTACAGTACTACAAATGAAGGCGGATAGAGGTAGATACAATTTATAGTATACTGCGGCGGTATACACGATGTTTCAAGATTGATTCCCTTACCTCATATTGTGCATTCCCTTCTTCAAACCTCTAATGTAACATATTGGAGATGGTGTATGCCTTACACATGAAGATTTTGATATTTCCGCAGGAAGTTGGAGCATGGAGAGGGTGTGCTAAGAAGGTTGCAGACGCGCAAGGGCTCACAGGAATTCCGTGGTTACCGCTACCACAAGTGTACCTGTTTTGAAGTGAACTGGTCAAAAGTGAAAAAGCAAAACGAGTAGAACCTGTTTTCTTCGAAGTGGCCTCTATTTTATAGTAGAATCGTTTGTGGTACTGTGTTTGTTTCTTAAAAGTCACTCTTTTTCAGAGGAGAAGAACGCGGTGTGTGGAATGAGCGACATCACCAATCGAATGGGAACCGTCAATATCAATCCTGCCCAGAGTGAGTGATAGTATATCTTCCATTGGTTATTTTCATTTTAATCCTTACTTGTGTTCTAGTGTGACTTGTAACACACTGCACGACTACACCCGCCTAGGCCTCTTATGAGAAGGGTTGCAAAGATTAACACATTTCGTGGAATACAAACTGATCATTACTTTTTTGCAAAAATCAGTGAAAATATCTATTTTGTGGGGCGATTTCGTCATTTATTGGTAATTCTCATTGTATTCCTGACTTGTGTTTTTGTGTGACTTGTAACACACTACACGACTACACCGCCTAGGCCTCTAGTACTGAGAAAAATGTTCAAAAACACACGATTTGTGAGAAGAGTACTAACAAATTCCATGTAATACAAGCTGAGCACTACCTTTTTGCAAAAAATAGGTGAAAGTATCTATTTTTCGGACCGAGGCTCAATAAGGTCGTAAGAATCGTATCTTTTGAGAGCCGTTGCGGGGCTGTGCGACTTATTCTTCGATTTTTGTATAATTTAAATTCTGGTCGAATTTCAGATCCAATAAACGGAATCAACGATATGCGCAAGACGGCGGAGACAAATCTAAACAATATTAGACAGGTATAGTCTTTTTCACATATTCGTCGTCAGCTACAGTAAGAAAGCAATATGGTCAGCGGTGTTCATGTATTCAACCAACTATCACCATCCACATAGTTGTAGTTCACAGAAACGAGAAAATACTGTATCTCCAACTTAGTTATGTGCTTGTATGTGAAACGTGTTGGTGTGGCATATCGGGGAGACTGTCATTCTCTTGCGCTTTGGGTCATGGGTTCGATTCCGCTGGGAGACGCCTATTGTTGGAAATGAATAGCGTGTGTTTCGGACAAACTACACACATCAAAGAGATGAGGATGAGGTGTGACTATCTCTCACGTAAAGGAAGAAGCTTTTGGATCCAAATTCATGAATCTTCATGATTTTGCGGGCCAATTCCTCAAGGAACGTGGTATTTTGTTAACCCTATCAGGTAACCTTAACCGGTTTACCTGGCCAACCCTTTTGTATTTTCGGGGAAATTTGTGGTTACCAAGTGGTTGACAAAAGGGTTAAGCAGGTAACCCGGTTAATGTTTAACTACTAAGGTCAACGAAATAACGGGTTAAATTAAGAATCCGTCTTTCGCGAGATTTGAGTCTGTTTTCTGAGTTTTGGAGGCTAATCGGTGAAAATTACTTGTGTCTGTTTTCAGACTCTACAAAACAACTCACAATACCAGCAGCAGCAGCAGCAGGGAGGGCGTCGTGGTCGACCGCGACGCATGCCGCTACGCGGGGCGGTCGCCGAGCCTCCAACGCAGCCGCCACTGGTGGAATTGACAGAAGATGAAGAGGAATCAATTGAACTGAGAACACCACAAGGTACGGAGATGGAGGGCCCTCTAAGGAGGGTGAAAACGAGATTGAGTATTTTCTGCTGTGTTTGTGGATTGCAGTTTGATCCCATTTTCTTGTAGAAGTTTCTCGGAAGTTAGAATATGGGGGCCAGGCCAAACTACAATGTGTTTTGTAAGGGCAACGGGTCATCTCTTCTACTCGTGCATTCATCAAGTCTCGCTAATAGGATGTCCGCTGCCCCTCTCCTCAAAGAAAGCATTGAAGAAGGACGATTATGTGCTCCAATGGGGCAATGGCAAGGGTTCAGTCCTTTGAACCGCAACTCAATTTTCAATTACAGTTTAAAGGACCGTTGACACGGGATTGGTCTACATAATAGTCCTTTTTTTAATTGTTCATGTGACCGTATAGAAAAGAGTGTCATCTTTGTGTCATGTTACTTTATATACCTCTATGAGTCTCTCCTATTCAATATTTGTTCGACACATTCATGTATTCGACACATAGAACAAACATGAACTAATGTATCACATGGTGTTCTCTCAACTTCTTGCTTCATATGCATTTTGACCGAGGAAAAGTCAAGGTTCAGAGCGCAAAAGAACAATGTCAGAATGGACGTGAAGTTGAGGTTATGGCAGTACTCCTATACCTTTTTCATCAAGCAGCCCCCATTTTTTGATTTGTATACGCAAAATTCCCATAATTCTTGGTTTAAAAAAGTCAAATTTGTTAAGATATCGCAAAAAAAGCTCCAATTCGTGAAAAAAACGATTCTGACAACTTTCTTGGAGTATATTTGTCATTTCCAGGCCGCGTGCGTAAGCCGATAGTGAAAACGGCGTCCGTCCTCATCAATCGAATGCAATGTGTGCCGAGTTCGGACGAGTTTGCCGGAGAAAAACAGTCGAGGATTCGGAAAAACGGACATAGGATGGGAATCGTATTCACTGGACTCACCAAACCGTCAGTTCAATTGTCTCTTTCTTTTTTACTCTATTTCTCTGTTTTATCCTCTTATTTTCTTTATTTTTCTTCCATTCTCTTTGTTTCTCTCGCGCTCACTCTCTCTCTCTCCCTTTCCCCTCTCTCTCTATCACTGTATCGTTCATACTTCTCCATATCTTTCCGTAGTTTCTCTTCACCTCTCTCGCTCTCTCTCTCTCTCTCTCTCTCTCTCTCTCTCTCTCTCTCTCTCTCTCTCTCTCTCTGTCTCTCTCTCTCTCTTACTCTCTCTCTCTCTCTCTCTCTCTCTCTCTCTCTCTCTCTCTCTCTCTCTCTCTCTCTCTCTCTCTGTATCTGTCTCTCTCTCGCTGTATCTGTCTCTCTCTCTCTCTATCTCTCTCTCTCTCTCGCTCTCTTTCTCTCTCTCTCTCTCTCTCTCTTTTTCTCTCTCTCTCTCTCTTTCTCTACCTCTCTCGTCTCTCTCTTTCTCGTTCTATGTTTCCCTCTCTTCCCTTTTCTTTGATTTGACTCTTTTCTTTGCAGAATTGAGCGAGAACAACGTGCCAACGCCGCCTCCCTCTCCCTGAAGGTTCAGAATCGCCTCGATCGAAGTACGTGTAGTTTGTAGTTTGTTTTTATAGAGTTATAGTTTAAATAAGGACGATTGTGTGGACCAATCTCGTGTCAACGGTCCTTTAAACTGCAATTGAAAAATGTATTGCAGTCATACACCAGTAAGGTCCGACTAAGCGACGAAAAGTAATCCGTTTTCAGATGTAAACACGTGAAATTTCAGGATTTTTCATCAAAAGTAGACCGATTTTCATCTTTTCGGCTGAAAAGTAGTCCGTTTTGCAATTTTTCCGACTATTCGCACAACCTTGCTGGTGTGTGTTTGTAGTCTGTTCAACTGTAGAAGATTAAGTTGGACTATTCTTGAAAATGTGCTATAGAAGCCGCAAGCCGGTCAATAATCACTCAATTCGACGATGTTAATTCAGCTTTTGTTGTGGTTTCTTATATGAGATGGCGGAATAACCTAGTTTGGTTTCTCCAGAACATTGCTTATTATTGAAAAATTCCACCTTTGTTTTCGTCAAAAGTATGAAATTTGAAGTGCTCGAGGAGAATAAGTTCATTTAGAATTAAAATACAATATTTATTGAATCGCAAGTGAGAAGTGATTTTTTGGTGAAGCCAGACAGAGATTTGTAAAACTAGTTTTTACTGCGTGGGTCCAGTAAAAGGAGTGAAGCAGGATCTTATTAGTTTCATAACTGTTTGTGATCTGTTGATCAGTTACAAATCAACAGTTCATAAACGTTATAAATAATCGACACATGTACAATATCCAATTATTTGATAATGCTCCATTTCATTCCTTGCAGCCACCCGCTTTCGTGGCTTTCTCTCTGTAAAAGAAGGAAATAGAATGAGTAGATGTTAATTAAAATTGAATATAAATGGCAAAGTAAATAAGAAAGTAAAACAAAATAAAGTGTATAAAACTTAGAAAAAATATATCCAATTGTTAGATAATGATCTGATTCCTTGCAGCCACCCGCTGTGTGGTTAGTGCCACCGGTCAACGAACTCTGACCACCCTGCGAGCAGTGGTTATGGGAGTCGCCGTTGTCAATCTGGATTGGGTAGGTCAAACCGTCAAACTTACTTTTTATAGAATATAGTATATTCTATATAATTCATTATTAGTAGTTCTTACAATAATCACTTTTCATAACAAGAGAAAAGCTGAGAGAGAAAAGGAGTAAAGGTCGTTGTATTGATCTGTCAATAAGGTGAATGGGTAGGTCAAACTATTTAGAGAAAGAATAGTTAATGTCAGTGTTCAGTACTTACAATAGCGACTTTCTGTTGTCAATATGGACTGGGTACGTCATACATACTCTATATAGAATATAGTATATGACCCACGTTGTAGTGGGAATCAGATTCAATTGCGCACACCCCTCTCCTTCAAGATAATATTGACGTAATTGAAAGCGACTGAAAGTTTTGTAATCATGCTGTAGGAGTCTCGATAGGAATGAAAACGACTATATATATATATAGAAAATTGAATAATTCTGGTTTGTTATTTACAGCTGGAAACCTGTCAGGAAGAGAGTCGGCTGGTACCAACGCGTCGCTTCGAGTACGAAGACTGGAGGAGGAGCATTGAGGTGGGTTCATGGCTGATACAGGCGAAGTTCAGGATATAACTCAATATTTGGGTGATAAAACTGTTTCAGCTTAGAATGAGCCTTAGAACGAAAATGAAAAATGTCTGGTAACCATAGACCACTGAGGTTCGACTAAGCGACAAAAAGGAATTCGTTTTCAGATGTGAACACGTGCAAACTTGGGATTTTTCATAAAAAGTAGACCGATTTTCATCTTTTCGGCTAAAAAAGTAGTCCGTTTTTCGATTTTTTTTGACTATTTGCTGGTGTATGCTGGTAACGGGGGATTTCGTCCTTTGCCTTTCGCACTGGTTTTGGGTTTTAGGTCAACAGGATTTTTGGTTGTTGCAAAATTTGGTTGACGATAGGTGTAGACTTGTGAACGTACGGTTCATAAGTTAAACCATACATTAAAAAGGTTCACATCAAGTCGGTAAAAGTGAGCATGAGCATCCCCAAAAAATAAGCATATGTCATTGGAAAACACGATTTTTCTTTGATTTTACCGAGAATCGGTAAAATTACCCCAAAAAGTGAGCATGCTCGGATCAAAATTGGGCAAAAGTGAGCATCAGTCAACATCAAAATAAGGGGGTATTTTAAGTATGAGTTAAACAGTTGAAGTGGAAATAATATGAAATCGTACACCGAAATCCGAGCATAGGGCGACTTCATTGGATGTTCCACTGAATCACCCGGTATGGTTACAATCGAAATCTGAAACTACCCTGATTCCAACAAATAGTCACACTTTACTGTTGAAAACCCAACCTGACACCCCTATTTTTAGTTTGGTTACCCATATGAAATAGCAGATTTTCACTCATTTTTATGGTTTAATTTGTAGTATTGTTGATGTTTAGGCCCGTGGCGAGAAGTGTTCTTTGTTCTCGAGAATAGGTCGAATTCTAGTGGTGGATGGATGTGCCCCTCCCGCAGAGGATTTGAGATGGATGATCAGGAAAAGCGGGGGAAAGGTATTATAATTATATATATTAATGATATAATGGTGATGTACTGCTATGCAATTTCATAGTCACGTGAAACATGTTAAACACAGCATAACTCAGTAACGTGCAACGACAAAGTGCACGATTCCTCATTAGAATGACTTTACGTGACTACTCAATTTACTTCTGGTATAATATAGTGCTGATGATATGTTTCTTGCTAATAATGACAGTACAAGGATCATTTAGATAATCGATACGTGAACTGAATCTGAATTGCTATTGCCAAGCTAGGTATGGGTGGTCACCTTTTTGTAGTTTGTAGTATGTATTCTGTAGTTTCTTCTACACTCCTGTAGACTCTTTTTGAACTTCCAAGTCAGTTTAGCGTGTAAGAAGTTGTCGGAAAGACTCACATAACCAAAGTGTTATCTCGGTTACTTTTCATATTGTTCTTTTCCAGGTGACGTCATCTATAAATGAGTGTTCTCTGGTCGTGACTCCTGCCGGCTACGTCATCAATATTCCATGGAGAAGAAGGTCGATTCCACCACCTCCAGTAGTTTCGGAAAAGTACATTTTAGGTTGGTGCCAAGAAAATCGATAATCTTACATTACTCATACAGTAATAATCAACAACAATTAATCAAATGATCAATAATCGTATACTCAGACAAGTCGCAGGCCAGCCACTTTTGTAGTGACCTCGACGAGAGAGTATGCAAGTCATAGAGACGCAGATGTCTGTGGCATGTGGCTTCATTGACCTGCTTGCTCTCTCGTTTTTGTAGCTGGTCAATCGTTCTGAGTAGAACTGTAACATACACCGCCAAGGGCCTCTTAATCCTTCAAAATGCTCGCGACCCCTCCGTGTTTTTTCGTGTCGCGACCCCCCAAAATGGCGACATCCAACTAATTTCCGTACGATTATAGGTGATTTTGTATGAAAATCGTTAGTTAACAGCTCGCGACCCCTACTTTTCACAAGGATTTGTTCGCGACTCCCCCTTTTATGAGGGGCCTTGGCGGTGTATGAACTGTAATTTCCAGAATGCCTAGTTTACTGAAGATAATTAATAGAGAAACTAGGAGTTTTCTTGGAGCAACCAAGATAATTCTCTCTATCTTATCTTTCTTCGTCTCTCTGACTCTATCTCTTTTTCTCTCTATATCTTATCTTTCTTTATCTTATCTGTCTTTTGTGACACTTGGTTTCCTATACGTACGCGTGATTGAATAACTGATTTTGATCTGTTCTCTGAGTTCTCTTGTTTCTTTATTAGAACTCAGTTTAAAGTGTGTAAAAGTGTCGAATATAGGCCTATAAGCTGTGAGGAAGATAGCAAAGACTTTCGAAAATGCGATGATTTTTGTTAGGGTTCAATTTATATTTTGTTACGACAACTTTTTGAAGACATTATTTTGAGATCGTGCAGTATAGTAAAAAGTAAACAGGAAATGTTGACCAAGGCAAGCTGTGATGGGTCTAACTTATCAAATTTCTCCATTTCTTCCCAAAATACACGGAGAGCAAACTACAAGTAGTGAAAATTGTCGTTTTTGTTTTCCGCATACTATAAATGTTGTTTTACAGATTGCATCACAAAGAATTTGGTCGTCAGCCTGGATCCATATTTAGAAGAAAGCATACTCGAAGAAGACGCATAGGTATAATAGTAGTGTTAGATTCATTTTAAAGTTTTTAGATCCTTTTAAATGTGAAATATGCATCGCTAGGTTACTAATTTATCGTATGTTAACCATAACTTATTGATTTGTGACTGTGTACAGTGTTTGTAAGTGCATGATGTTGTTTCTAGCTCCAAAGAGTTTCTTGTCGCAATAAATACTTTTTATTGAAGTGTAATGGGCTTCTGTTTCATAAAACTGTTTACGGGTTCGAATATGGTAAGTTAAGTACAAAAAGTAGTTACGCTTGTTTTCAACTACTAGTTAAGAACAGTTTGATGATGAAAATTCGTAAGAATAGCTCAGAAAACTTGTTAACACAGCAGAAATTTTTGGACAAGTTATTTTCCACACGCCGGTTACTGTAGCTCGGACATTCCGTGACTGCGTAGGTGCTTTGTGACTGGACGCGCATCAAATTGATTCGGCTGGTTGTAATTTTTATATTCGTTGTAAAATGTTATATCATATGTTTTATTAGCTTATTAGACATTCTTTCTTTTCTAATACATGTCTAGTTACCTTGTCATGTTGTTCTTCGGGAAACTGGCCTTAATTACCTGCTAAAAACCAAATAAACGCTGCTGAAAAACTGAAAACTAAACAACTAACTACACATTATTGTTCAGTTCATATGGAGATTGAGATCAATCTCGAATACTTCTTGAATACCCATAATTCCTCAGTAGTAGATTATGTCACTTATTTATCTAGCTTTTCTACTCATTATCACTGTGTACCACTGTGCTTCTGTTTCTACTATGTTGACCAATTTTGTACGGTTAATAGAAAGAAAGTGTGTTTATTTTAATTATTTCTCTTCCTGGCATTTATTTATAATATAATGTATTCATTTTAAGGTTTGTCCCGTATTATGACTAGTATTTTGCGAAGTACCGGTTGTTTGGCATCTTTTTTAATAATTGGTGGATGTAAAGAACGAAGAGAAGCTGGAGCTCTGACGAGTATCGAAGAAGTTGTGGTTCAAGTGAGTTAATGTTTTCATTTTGTTTGTTTCAGTTTTAATTTTTTGCCATATTGATAGTTATTAGTTAGTCATCTCAAATTGTTTGTGTCTCTTTAATTTTTTGCTGTATTGATAGTGCTGTTCAAAACAGTATGGTAGTAAGGTCTGACTTATTGGACGAATATTTTCGCAATTTCCATCAGAATTGTTTTAATGGGAATTGAGAATTGAGAGCTTTCTTTCAAGTGTTTCTGACATTTAGCTAATGCTGTTAAAGCACGATTGTTATTGTATGATGTGTTTTCATTGTATTATGTATTTTCATTTAGAAGTCAGATGATTGTTCCCGTCCCCATATTTCCACCAGGCTCGTGGGGAATCTGAAAAACCCTAGAAGAAGCCCTTCAGTTTTCAAGTTTGGCGCTCAAATCGTTGTCGCTGGAGGTTCGCTCTTGTTCTATTTCTAGTAGGTCATTAGGCTTTTGATTCGGATTATGTTTTTTCATTATTATGGAAGATTATTCAGTCTTTCTTCTAGAATTCTGGTATTATTTTGGATAGAATAATTGCTTCAAAAGTTGAATGAATGATGTCAATCGAACCAGTGAAGTTCGACTTTTGTTCGAAGAAAAACTAGTGTTCCGAATAGAGTTCTGTATGCTTACCTTAAAAATATGCACCGAAATGTCTTCGAAACTCGAAAATGAGTCTGTTTTCATGACTGTTCACGACAATGCTTCTGAAGTAGTATATCTTTCGCAGTTTTATGGTATTTCAGGTTGTTCAGCTGAATTCTCTCATTTGGACAGTATTGAGATTATTTCCAAGAAATCGGGAGAGAACGAAAATGAGTGGATCAGCGAAGTAGGAACAGAAATAGTGACAGAACACAGTTGCGCGGCATTCTGTAAACTCGAGGTTAGTTGTGGTCAGAAATTAACGATTGGATTGTAGATCAAGAGTACTTTTAACTTTACATCTTTATTCTGCTGTGTTTTAGAGTTTGTGTAATATTTAATTATCCACCTTTCATGACATTGTATTGTTTTCTTTACTCCAACTGTAGTTCTGATAATTTGATTATACATGTAAAGTTTATCTGCTCCCTAATGCCCTAATCATTACATTGAAATGGAAATCCTATTGAAATTCATGAAAAAGTGGGGGCCCAACGAATGTGAGATTTGTCTTATGCTGTGCGCCCCTTAGACAACTACTCTCGAATGGAGCAGCTACTGCTACAAAAACCGAAAAATACTAATATACTCAAGTATAACTGTTCCTTACAAACATACAAAAGTCGTAAAATATTTTCTCAAACCTGTAAACTAGAATCTACAAGTCACAGCTGCGAAAGAGAGAACAACTGTTGAATAATATGACAAACGTTATAGCACCTGAAATTGAAGTAATGACAAAAAATGCCAACCATTGTGCACAAAACAAGGAACTCTATAATTGAGTACGTTGAGTTAACATCTGTGATTTGTAGATTCTAGTTTACAGGTTTGAGAAAATATTTTACGACTTTTGTATGTTTGTAAGGAACAGTTATACTTGAGTATATTAGTATTTTTCGGTTTTTGTAGCAGTAGCTGCTCCATTCGAGAGTAGTTGTCTAAGGGGCGCACAGCATAAGACAAATCTCACATTCGTTGGGCCCCCACTTTTTCATGAATTTTTCTCTTTTTGTATACATGCCGTAGGTATGTGGTCTGATCTGTACGGTGCAGATAAAATTGTTTTCTTAATGAACCACTTGTCAAGTATTACCATCATTCGAAAAAAAATGACGTCAACATTGCAGTTCTAAAAACTTACTTCATCTGCCCTCCAGAATCCCAGAATACGTCATGTTTGAATGAAGTTTCTTCGTTAATTGACCATTTTTAAAAAACTTTCAGCATTCGAAAACATATTTCACGTCAATTTTTTCAAAAGTTGACGTCATCTAGCCTTCTGAATTCCAGAATAAGTCATATTTAGATAAAGTTTTATCGTTAATATACCATTTTTAAGATATTTTCAGCATTTGAAATAATATGTGACGTCAACTTTGCACTTTTCAAAAATGACGTCATCTGGTCTCCAGAATCCCAGAATACGTCACTCTTAGATTGAGTTTCACCGTTAATTGACCCTTTCTAAGATATTTTCAGTATTTGAAAATGTATGTGACGTCAACTTTGCACTTTCCAAAAACGACGTCATCTGGTCTCCAGAATCCCAGAATACGTCACTCTTAGATTGAGTTTCACCGTTAATTGACCCTTTCTAAGATATTTTCAGCATTTGAAAATATATGTGACGTCAACTTTGCACTTTTCAAAAATGACGTCATCTGGTCTCCAGAATCCCAGAATACGTCACTCTTAGATTGAGTTTCACCGTTAATTGACCCTTTCTAAGATATTTTCAGCATTTGAAAATATATGTGACGTCAACTTTGCACTTTTCAAAAATGACGTCATCTGGTCTCCAGAATCCCAGAATACGTCACTCTTAGATTGCGTTTCACCGTTAATTACCCCTTTCTAAGATATTACCATTCATTTGAAAATATATGTGACGTCAACTTTGCACTTTTCAAAAATGACGTCATCCGAGCTCCAGAATCCTCGATGACGTCATCAGTACAAGACTTTAAATCGATGTCAGTTCATGTCGTGGTATCATACTTCAAATTTTACTTGAATTGGTTAGGACTGAGCTGAGTTATAACGCAACTTGATTTACCCCGACAGAGAGGGCGAGAGAGTGCACGAAATGAAGAGACGCAGAGACATTTTCAAAGACCTATAACTTGATGAAAAATAATTTTTTTCGAAAAAAAGTTTGCGCCCCCAAGGCTTGAGTGGGATATCTATCGTGTCCCAAGTTTTCAGTCAAATCGGTTCACACATAAAAATTTCCCAGAAGTGCGTTCACACACACACACACACACACACACACACACACACACACACACACACACACACACACACACACACACACACACACACACACACACACACACACACACACACACACACACACACGGCGGAAGTTGGCGGTCTGCATGAAGCGCATAACGTCATATCTCGGCTTAAACTTAATCAATTTTGTTCAAATTTTGAACATAGCTTGTAAATATGCCATGAAATATCACCAAATCATGAAAAGTTTTGATTTGCACGTTTGGGCTTTTTTGAGGGTGAACTAAAAAAATGAAAGCGCGCATTAGCCGAACCAAAGACAAATCTCGCACAGCGCTTCGCGCTGCGCGCGATAGGTGATTCAATCATCAGTTATCCCAGTTTACATGATGTAAAATAAAATACCCCTTAAACTAATATTTTATAAACATTCGATGCGCTTATTTTGGAGGCTAGTTCTATTTTCTCTTTTTATAGACGTCTCCCCCTTCCGGGCTGGTCGTGGGAGGATTTAATGGTAGAGAGTGTCTGAAACAAGTCTCACTCATTTCTTCTGGAAATATGAATGTGAAGGTTAGTTCAATTGGAATCACATTTTGCCCTTTTTTCTTGGAAATCACAGTTTCGATGGGGAAAACATGTTAATTATCTTACTTTAATACTTACTTACAAAAAAGATATTAATTATCTTACTTTAATACTTACTTACAAAAAATCATATACAATACAATACAATACAAGCTTTATTTTTCTCCCGTATCACTGAGTGTTGTGTGAAAAAAATTTTTTTATAAACTTTATAAATTATAAATATATGTTAGAAATTATAAAATAACCTAATATTAATTATCCTTTTTGCTACTTTCTACATTTTTTGATGTGTCTCAATTTATTTCACAAACGTCAGTCAGGATATGTTATCATTGAAAAAAGTTGCAGCCATTGCCCGATTTCTGTTCCCGTCTGAAAAATTCGTGTGCCATTTCGTGTGAAAATGGAGATGTTCTTCTGATCGGAGGATGGGACGAAAGACAGACCATGAAAACGGTGTTTAGGTTAGTTTTATTTTTTTTTCAGACAAATTTCGGTGAATTCTATATCTAACCGGGTTTTCTGGTAACCTAACCCTTTTTTGGTAACCTATTTTTCAGGTTGCCTCAGTAGGTAACCGGTTGGTTTTTGTGGTTTTTACCGTTAGGATGGACGGTAACCGGATTTTAGTTTCAGGTTACTTTCAGGTTACCCACCAAGGTAACCTGAAAAAGGGTTACCAAAAAGGGTTAGGTTACCTGAAAACCCGGTTAGTTGTAGAATTGGCCACAAATTTCTTCGTAGTTCTATATGCCTGCTCCAGAAAACAACGAGGTTTCCAAGATTCCATAAATGAACGATTTGTCTTTTTTTTCCTTTGGTCAAGGCGTCCATACACCAGTAAGGTGTGACTGATCTACAAAAAGTAACCCGTTTTTCATCCTAATACGTGAAAAAAACATGATTTTGCATTAAAAACTGGCTAATTTGTCCGATATTACCTTAAAGTAGTTCGTTTTTCAAAGTTTTGTGACTATTCGGACAACTTTGCTGGAGTATGAAGGCGTCACAGACTATGCAAACGGTTTGATAGAGAGACATAGGGATTTTTTAATGTTTTCTGGGCTCGTTTCCGTTTTCAGAGCTAAATCTATAATCTTCCATTATACCTCCGTATAACTACGGCATAACCAAAATTTCGAAGACATTTTGAGAGTAGAAAGCTTCATGAGTAGAAAGCTTCATTTGGACCAATAGTGCATGATAACAACACAATACAATACAAACCAACGACAAGCAGCAAAACAACTAGACATACATTGTACTCAGAAGAATTACAATGGTGAGCAATATATATACATACACGAGGGAAACATATGTGATTGAATGAAACTGACTTCCTGAAAAGATGAATAAGACGAAGGAAGTTAAGTAAGGAAGGCAACTTACCCCTGATGTTTGTTAAGATTGAATATTTAGCCCTGTTTCTCCTACTTTACCTTGTCGTTGGTTCAAATCGAATTATTGGTAGCCCCTGGGTTGCCACTATCCGCATGAAAAGACCCCAGCCGTAGCGCACAGTTCTGATCTGAATAGTTTGACGTGGTACAACATCCGATTTTCCCGGCAACCACAGGAACTTCCAAAATTCCGATCTCTGCACTCTTGATAAGCTCACACTTTGTTGAAAACAGACAGATAGTTAGGGAAGACCGAAAAATATTGTCTGATCGGGTTAGCTTATTACCGAACAGCCAGTCGGCTGTCACTCAGAATGCCTTGTAGAGTAAATTATACCACTGGTAACAGATTATTCACTTGATGGCGGGCTTTTTCCTGGGTAGTTTACTCATACGCCCTCGAATGCCGCGGTTTGAACGAAGGGTGGGTGGGTGGGTTCAAACCGCACTATTAGAACCATAAAACTTGGATAAAGAAAAGCTCGCCAGAGCTCGCTCCTGATAAATTCGAAATGGTTTCGACCATTTATCAGGGTCTCGCTACGAGACTCATTTCAGCTTTGGCACTCTGCCAAAATTCGTTCGAAATTCCAATTATACCTCCGTATAACTACGGCATAACCAAAATTTCGAAGACATTTTGAGAGTAGAAAGCTTCATGGATCAAGCAAAGTCGGCGAACTATGGCCAAACGTGGAGACTGGGACAGCAGAAAAGAAACCTTTCACTCGACACTTGGTTTTCACGTATGCAAGTGAGCACTCTTTCACACAAAATTACTGAAATACGCGTGAGATATTGTTAAAATAAAGTATAGCAGAAAACATAGAATGAAACGGAAGCTTCCTTACCAGACCAATTGGACCAGAATTCCAGATTATTTGGAGTATACACAGTATATTGCGAACAAGAAAATGAGAAAAGATGAATAGACTGAGGTTATAGGGTGTACGGCAAGAATAATTTTTAGAACACGTCTTACTTTTAGAACACATCTTCGAGCAGCCTGTAAGCTCCAGCAATATAAGCCACCCTAATCCCATGGAAAAAGATGATTTACAATTCATCTCTGCCCTCGGAGGGGTAACTGTGTAATGCAAACTGGTAGAAAAATATTACGAACACCTTTCTGAACAACAAGGACGTAATTGGGACGAAACAAGTGGAAGAACTAAGCAGTCAGCCGTCTACTCTTGGTCCAGAGTAATATTCTAGCCTCTTTCATAGGCACATTGTGGAATAATTCACAACTTTAGCCTGTCTAGAAACAACAGCAGAGTAAAGCAAACGCACGTGTAAGAATGGAGAAATGGTGAGCTCAAAGCTGCCATAGTAACGTAGCAAACTAGCGAAAATTGGCCCGTATAGGCAATTGCCAAATGTTCTCCTCCTCTCACGCACCATCAATACTGCAAAAGGGTCAAAACATGGCACAGAGCATGTGACTCTATTTTCTCAACATGTTGAACACAAAAGACCAAACAGGTTGAACACAGAAGGCTGTAATCGCACTCGATCAGTATAGAACAGTGTTCTCTATATCTAAAGTCATAAACCTTGCAGCCTTCCAGGGGCGCCTAGCACTTGCCTCGAACGCCACCGTATCTTGAGAGACAACGGACAATATAACCTTCAATCCCACGAACTGGACAAAATTCCACAAATTTGGGTGCAAAAGCAATTTTGTCACAAACCTTGTCAATAGAAGCTTTCAGGCAGAAGCTGGTCTTTGTAGAAAATAAATGCCTTTCCTAGGATAAAAGCACTATTAGCTCGACATAATAAAAAAACAACTTCGCATAGAGATAGGAACCACCTCGAATATGTAGCAAAATATATGACGCCCTGATCTCGTTCAACTTCTGGATAAACTTACTCTTTAAGAGCGGCCACCATAGCATTGGCTACCGACGTAACACACCGCAGGTGTAACTTGTAACAGGAGAAAGCTAATCAAGTTCCCGCGTCATCGTAATCGTACTTTGTACTTCGTATACTCGATACTATACTCGGAAAACGGGTTCCCTTCCTAACATTAAGAGCAACACTATAAATTGAGAGGTGAAACTGTGAATCGATAACTGAACGAATTTCCTGGGTTACATTTGTTTCAACCGTAATCCATCCCATAGTTAGAAGAACTACCGCGTTGAAGAAAATACCAGCCCTTCTCACGGAACCGACTATATCGCATCGAGATACGAGCCACCTTGGAGGTGAAAACCAAATATATGACGTCATGACGCGAAGAAAATAATGATTTTCCTGGATGAATGCCCAATAAGGTCAAAATCTACGTTCTAATCGGAGGAAGTCAAACTTCTAAACTTGAACCGTGCATGCGTGCACACTTCTAAAAGCACTTGAATTAACCGTCAACAGTCGCCTCTCGAGAGATAGCACATAGCATAGTTCCCGGAACAAATTGATTTCCACAGTTGCTCCGCGTTTCCTGTCGTATATTTGCCCCGAAAAAACTCTCCAAAATACAATAGCAAAAACCCCGGAAGAATCTTCCTTTTCTTAACATTTAAATGATACAAATAGTAATTTTGATGCAGAAATGTGTAAATTAAAGGATTTTGAGCAAAAATAAAATACGACTTTTCTGGGTTGAATGCCCTGTGCGTTTCGACGCAAACCACTCCAAAGATAGGAAAAATACAACTTCCGACCGGAAACACGTTCCTCACGCCTAAATATCAGCATCGCATCGAGATACGAGCCACCTTCGCATCGAGATACGAGGTGCAGACCAAATATACGACGTCATGACGCCTTTCAACCTCTCGCAATAGGCAATAGAACACAGTCGAGAATATAGACACTGACGATTGGAACTCTGCTCTCCATTGTAGAAAACCCTCGAATGTATAGATCGGTGCAGACATGAGCTGCTCGAGTACACTTGCACAAGAACGCCTGCTTACCTTTCTGCCTGATAGAGGCGTCATGAATAGCACGAATAGAAAATATGTCGAATGTCGAACCTTCGCAGCACTGCCATGGGAACTAACTGGGAACTACTGCTTACGAAAAGGGTGAATAAAACCCGAATAGAGGAAATAAACTTAATGAAAACATTTTGCAAAAATAGACCCGTTAGGATAGAAGAATAATTAATTTTAGAAGGACACACACGTATGATGATGGGGACACGAGGGGACCGAGGCGTGTGCTGGCTTTAACTACCACACTAAGAAACCGATGTATTGTGTTGCACTTGGTCATAAGATGACGCAATAATTTATATCAAAAATTTTTATAAAACCGACGAATATAGCATGAATAGAAGGCATAGTGCCTGAAATGGACCTGTAAGAAGGTCAAATGAAGCTGTGTGAGAACAGGTGTGCCAGAGAATAGAAATTCTGCCGAAAATTTTTAGTAAAAATTTTTCAAACCGCACTATTAGAACCATAAAACTTGGATAAAGAAAAGCTCGCCAGAGCTCGCTCCTGATAAATTCGAAATGGTTTCGACCATTTATCAGGGTCTCGCTACGAGACTCATTTCAGCTTTGGCACTCTGCCAAAATTCGTTCGAAATTCCAAATATAAATATGAGAATTACGAAATTGGTCTTTGGTCATGCAAAATTCAGAGATGTCCAATGATTAGAATTTAAGGAATTAATTCATTAGAATAGAACAGAATTGATTGAACACTTGAATATTTTTTAGGGATTGAACAAATGTTTGATTGTCTTACCTATTCGTAGTGAAAATGGCTGAAACGTCGCTTCATTCCAGATTGAAATTGGATCCTTTGTCCGGCAGCCATGCTGCGGAAATGGAGTCCGTGCTTCCTTATCCAGTGGAAGGTCATCATTGTGTCAGGAAGGGAAACTGGGTCTATATTGTGGGTCGAATCTCAAATTTACTCTGTTGATTTGAATTTTTCGATTTTCCCAAGTTTAATGACAATTATCTATTTGTTGATCTGGGTTACAGCACAGGAAATACTGCTACTGAGGTAGTTATTTAAAGTTGTAATTGTGCAATTTGAGGAGCATCTTTTATTGTTATTGTTTTTTTTACAAAAGTGTGTTTGGGAAAAGTGTATACATTTGTCCATAATCCGCAAGTCCTTTTTTGCATGAGAGTTAGACTGTTTTCCAGGAATTCAAGAAATGTCTTGCTATCTGACAAAAATGTCAACTTGAATTGTAAAATACATTTTAATAGTGCACGGTTTATATCTATTTTCAGATTGGTGGTTACGACGGAGTTTCTGTAATCAACACGATCAGCCGCTACAATGTGAATACGAGGAAATGTGAGGTTTGTTAGGGTAAAGGGGGGCTATACCTTTTTCGAGAGGATCAATTTTTTTCATTGAAGTACGCCAAAAGTCGAGATGTGTTATTCAAAAGTTTTGTTCTTATGCTAATTAACCACTGTCGTGTTAGGATTTCCACAGTTAGAAGTTGTTTCAACTCTCAACGAGTTTCAATCGAGAACATTGAATAGAACATTCTATTCTATTCTATTTTATTCAATGTTCTCGAGAGCTGTGGTTTCACCGTAGAGATTTAGAAAATGTTCCAATGGTTGGATTTTTTGTTACTATTGGGTTTCATCTCAATCAATATAAAAAACTAGGTGTTATTTTCTATACAATCTATGTTCCAGGTCCTGCCGATAGGATTATCGATTGCACGTGAAAATCACGTGGCAGCCGTTGTTCTCGACGAGTTTCTGGTTGTCGCCGCTGGTTGGAATGGAAGGTAACACATTATTCCATACCATCAAATTTGAAGAAAAACTAGAATATATATTTAAATTAAGTAAAAACTAATGATTTTACAAAAATACAATGCTTTGCGATTTGTCTACCTTTTCTTCAAATGTTGAGTACAGATAAAACACGAGGCTGTCTGTTTTGATATTCTGTATTTGTATTATTCGGGAATTCTGCTTTTATTTATCTCATCCATTTTCGAGTTTACAGTTAAAATGTTACAACCATAGTTCGCGATTATTGATTTAAAAATGGGCGTAATTTCATACATTAATTCACTAACACTTAAGTATTTTCCAAATTTTCAGAGAGTCGCTGAATTCGATTGAAGTATTCCGGTTTCTGGCCGATTCACCGTATTTGGAGAAAATAGAGTTTTCCGGAAACGAACAAGTTTCCATGAAAGTAGCTAGGAATAGACCGGCGGTGGTATCACTGTAGAGTTATTTACTTATTTGATCGAGCTAGGTCAGTTCAAGCTTTTTCCCTTTTAGAACTATCTTGGTATGATTCTGTTGTTCAAAACAACATTAGTTTGTTGATTAGTACACTTAACATTAGTTTAATAGCCAGTATATGTAATCAATATTATTTTTTAGCGATTTCTCCACTCACTCCGAGAATACCTTGATTCGGGCACGTATTTCCGTATTTATTGATTGGTCAACAAATGGTTTGATTTACTGCTAAAATTTGATTTCTTCAACGTCAAAGTTCTTTGTTATTTCCACATCAACACTTTACGTGAACCAAATAGAGGGGTTAGAGTTAGAGTGGGTTCATTGTTGGCAGACATTATTTTAGTCTTTTACAGATACAGATTCACCCGGGATTGCCGCTGCACTGCTCATCATTTTATATTATTCGACTTATTCTGCCTAAATCTGCTCGTTTCTGGCTAATTTTTCATGTTTCTTCATCTCGTATTGTGAAAAGTTGGACTGCTTGATTTCTCTTCTTTCAATAGTAGCCAAGTAGTTTATTTGCTAAACATCAATTATTTTCTTCAATCTTCTCATAAGTTATCTTGTGATTATAGCTCTTCTTCTTTTGCTCAAAGAGCCTTGATTGTCTTTCTATTCTGCTCATAATTTCATCCGGTCTACAATTTATACTAGTCATGTGCTCATTTTTGTGCCTTCGCATGTCATTTCTATTCTTCTAATCTCATGTTTTGTTTTCTATTCGCAATTGTGTCTAAAGGCAAGATTGTTGTCGATTTTCTAGTTTTCTCGGCTTTTGGGGCGTCTTTGTACTTTCGCATTGAATATTTGCCTCTTGATCACGAAAAAAAAGTAGAAAACTGCTCCAAAGTCCTCTTTCAAACCTGAAAACAAGAAAATTGACCTATCTTGTGTACAATCGTCAATTAGATAAAATAAACCGTTTCCAGGTCCATTATCGATTAGATGCCAATCCCAGATGTTAGAGGATGACGTTACAACAGCCGGTCAGACTCCGCCCCCTTCAGGCTCCGCCTCCTCGGCTGACCCCGCCCCCTCGGACTCCGCCCCCTTCTCACCGGAATGGTTCTTGGTCGAGTTGACCTCCCTCGATGATTTAAGTTTTCCGGCAAGTACCTCGAAACGGGTAAAGGTTAGTACAGCAAAGAATCATTTTTTTGGGGTTATTGTAAAAGTTTTCATGTTCTTGTGGTAAAATTGTAGTTATTGGGCTGCGCTCTCACTTCTAGCATCACGTTGAAGGTTGGAGTACATGAACGCAAACAACATTTTCAACTTGAAGTTTATGTTAACGCTTATATTTCGAGAAACGATACCAAAATTCGTCGGTGGTTCCAGTCCACTTGCAAAAAATCTGTCTTGATTGGAGATCAAACTACAAACTCAGATCAAAGATCAAAGTACATTATCCATACAACTGTAAGGTCCGACTAGGCAACAAAAAGTAATCCGTTTTAATATGTTAATACGTGAAAATTTTGGATTTTCCCAAAAAAGTAGACCGATTCGCATGTTTTCGGCTGAAAAGTAGTCTGTTTTTCTAACTTTTCTAACTATTCGGACAACCTTGCTGGTGTATGACATTATCTTATATCCCCCTATTTCAGTTCACGTGTGTAACGGCGTCTCCGCGAAATCTGGTATTGGCCACTACTTCCGGTTCGGTCTACGTCTTCTCGAGATATCGACAGAAAAGCCGGCTGGCCACGCCCACTAACCTACCCCCGGTGGACGTATTTGTCGCCAAGGATGGGACTGTCAATACGGTTAGTGGTGTTTTCCGGTTTTACTAGTAGGGAAAAGGGAGCTCACGTGACACACGTGAACCAGTGTTCACATTGGGGCTGGGCTATCTCTCTATGTTCTAATGCACTTTCACGAATGTTGAAGGTGGTTGAATAGTGTGTATCGGGATTAGTAGTTACATTACAATAGTGATTAGTAAAAAGTGGGGGAACCAACAAATGTGTGAGTTGTGTTTGGTTCGACCTCGATATCAGCAAAAAGTGAACAATACGAATTGCTGTGATACTGTAGCAGAAGTATTCTGCAAAAATAGAACAATACAAATGTTGCACAATGGTTCACGAAGCCCGCATGATATTTCAGAAATTGCCGAAGGGTATTTCATGTGTGTGTGCTTTGACGACATGCGTGCGTTGTGAACCATTGTGCAACATTTGTATTGTTCTATTTTTGCAGAATACTTCTGCTACAGTATCACAGCAATTCGTATCGTTCACTTTTTGCTGATATCGAGGTCGAACCAAACACAACTCACACATTTGTTGGTTCCCCCACTTTTTACTAATTGTCCTTTTTTTGCTAGTTGTACTCCTACAACTTCATATGTTGCCTATTTACAGAGTGAATCTTGTGAACTCATTATATTATTATAGAAATCTCAGTTTTGTGTGTGCACGAAGCCGAATGCAGACCATAAAATTGCTGATGTTGTAATATAACGCAGGTTACTGGCTCTGTGACTATCAACAACTGAACAAAAATGCTAAACGTTCCGATTGACATGTACACCGCTTTTAGCGGCGATAAGCGATGGGGATTGGCGCCATTGACCAATCTACAATTAGAGACACCAACTCACTTACAATATAGCCATTATTTCCAATACCACATCAAAAACCTTCGTTGAAATTTTTTTTCATTCCTGCGTCAATTGACACACGCGTCTGGCGCCAGAACGAAACGAAATTTTCTAGGTTTGTGAGCTACCAGTACACACTACATGTGTCAATTACTGATTGGAGCAATATTCAAACTATTCAATTGTCAGTTTCGTGTGTTTTTGTTTTGGCGCCATTTGGCGTCTGTTCCGAGCCAGACGATAAAATTCGATTTTGAATTTGTGGATCTTTATTTCACATTGGAATATTCAATATCTGTTAACTTGAAACAGTTTGATTGACGATAACTGATATTTTTCCAACTTTGGCGCCAATTGGCGCCAGCGCACAATGCCAACAGAACTTTTTTTGATTTTCAGATTGAGCATCTTACTTGCCATGTGATAGTTATTTAGTGTACCGAATTTCAGACGATTCCATTGACGCTGTCGTGAGTTTGGGTTTTGGCGCCATCTGGCGCCTTTTCGAGCGCCAGAAGAAAAATTACAGTTTTGGAAAAAGACTTTCACACTTTCCAACAAATTATTCAATTTCTATTAGTGTTCAACATTTTAGTTGATGATAAATAGTGTTTTGCCGTTTTTGGCGCCTATTGGCGCCAGCGCCGGGCGCCAATGGTGATGTATTCCTCTCAGATTTGGCGCGACGGGCTAACTTTTGCATTATAACTCATGTTTCAAATTTCAGCTAAATCGGTTCGGTAGTTTTTCCAATAGTGGTTTTTGGCGCCTATTGGCGCCCGCGCCCGGCGCCAATGAGGAGCTATACATCTCATATTTGGCGCGACATGCTAAATTTTGCATTAGAACTCATGTTTCAAATTTCAGCTAAATCGGTTCGATAGTTTTTCCAATAGTCGTTTTTGGCGCCTATTGGCGCCCGCGCCCGGCGCCAGAGATTACATATACATTTCATACTTGGCGCGACGAGCTAACTTTTGCCATAGAATAGATGTTTCAAATTTCAGCCAAATTGGTTCAGTAGTTTTTCCACTACGATGCGGACAGAATTCCGTGAGGGAGGAGGGAGGAGGGACGAGGGACGAGGGACGAATTACGGCGGAACTTTTCAACAACGACACGAAACCATAACTCAGGCGAAAATAATCCGATTTGGCTGAAATTTTCACACAATGTTCAATTCGTGATTCTCTAACGTTCTCTCTTTTTAGTTTTCAAAAAAAGAATATGTTTGAAGATTTTTGTTAATTAAAAGGAAAAAACGAGTCCGCAATGGCCAAACCAAAGACAACTCACGCAGAGCGCTTCGCGCTCCGCGCGATTAGTGATTTCTTTGGTGTTTGACTGATCTTTAGTTCAAATCGCTCAAGTACAATCTTGGAATACTCGAATGTGCTATATTCTGTTGGTTCAAGAATGTTGAATGTTTGCGTTTACATCATAGTTGTTTACGTCGCAACTGAAGCATTTCCGTTGCGAAAACGTATGACCTTTGACCCGTGTATTTCCAGCTGCTCGTGAGTCCGAACGAACAGCTGATCGGCGTGGGAAGCGAGAGTGGGCGTGTCTCCGTCGCCTCGGTGGGCGGAGTCAATGGACAACAGACTACCGTGGTGTATACGGTACCCGGAGACGCGAGAAGACCAGATAGGGTGAGTTGGAATAGAATGTTCATTCGCGATCGGTGTCGCAAAGGTGATAATATTGCCTATTCTAGGTCTACGAGTTACTGCCACGCGGAGTGTTATAGATATGTTAACCTTTTAATCAATGTTGTGTTCCGACCCTGTTCCACGACTCCGTAAGCATAATATGATGTTACGACACGAATAATTCAGAGAGAGAAACATTGTTGCTTAACACAGCAGAATTCTCAAACACGAACAAGTAATTATATATTGGTTTATCCGTTTAAGGCAAACACATAACAACGTAAGAAAGATATATGCAATGGGGAGAGGAATGAGAAAGACTCAAAGGAATTAGAATACCCGAAGATGGGAGGTAAACGCTGAGAATGTTGGGACTCAAATCAACCCGCAATATATGAACTTAGAATACGATTAGAACTACCACCCGTCCATTACGATCTCAATACGAATTATATGATGACAGAGAATTACGCGATTTAGTACGATTAGAGCGCTACGGGTTTATTCTATGATTTTATATGTATTGTACGTTTTACGGTTCTAGATACGATCGACATCCTCCGGTCCTTGCATCATGCAAGAGTGATGACTAAACGGAGCGAGTGGGCGGGGCGTGATAGGGAATTTGCAAGCTGCGCGCTTCGCTGTAAACAGCGTACACGAGCGTAAACGACATACAGTAATTGCGAATAATTCCTATTCGCAACACTCCCCCACCGAAAAAGTGAAAACCTCGACGGAGGGGGGGGGGGGGCATTTGAGAAGTAATGAGTCTGTCCGAAGACAGACCTCCGCGATGAAATCGTGGGAAGCATCTCAAAAGAACGTTATATACGTTTGACCCTATTGCCGCCTTTTACGATTGTGTGTTACGAAACGTTGATGTAAGCTGGTAATGTTTTTGTACGGTTATGCGCTCTAACTTTCAAATTGGGTAGCTAGACATATCAGTTAAATGTACAAACAAAGCTTAAAAGTGACAAAGGATAGGAATAAAAGTACAGAAAATGAAAAGATAACATCACATGCCGCAGTTTTTTTCTTCTTTTCTGCATTCATACATCTCCTGACGGAGTCCCGTTCAGATTGCTGTCTTCGTTGAAATTCACGGCTGTCCTGTCCACCATTTCTTCATAGCTGCTAGCTGCTGTACGTGCTCACTCGAAAACACTAGCTTCTCGGTCAAAGTTGAGCGATTTCTAAGCGCTTGCACGGATTTATACGAAATTCCAGTTGACTGGTGCGATTCAATTATGGGGAATACGTTTCTGTAAGCCTATGTAAGAATATGTTTGAAAACGTTGGTTACATATCACGATCTATACGAATAGTTCATTCACGACTTTGTGACACTGACAGAAGTTGATATTACTGAGAATTTTACGTTAATACTTTACGAACTACTACTCAACTCCAGGAACACGTTCATCGTTTCACTATTTCAGGTGAAGGATGTGTACGACAAATAGTACTCCATTTCTCGTGAATTGCGTGTGGTTCGCATCATGCGTAATTGAGCACTCGTTCGTAAGATCGTAAGGAGTACGTATGAAACGCATAGATTTACGTAAGATCGTTACGATATGCCTGAAATTGGAATACGATGTGGTACGAATACGGATTTCGATGCGATTTCTACGAATTATAGTGTTTTGTGATTGAATAAATCAACGATAATTGCTGTCAGAACCTTTCAGTCAGAAGCTGAAGTCAGAAGCTGTTAGAAAGAAGTGAATTAGTTACGAATTTGAGCTGATTTTTGGCATGTATTAAAAATCGGTATACTCAATGGTCGATGCAGAAGTTGATACGGTATGGTTGAACGGTTTTACTAAGATTCATTCTCTCATGGGAATAACGGTCATGTAGGTAGATCAAATATGGTTACTAAAGGATCTTCCCTTGACGAATTTAGATGATTTTGAAAATAAAAGTTTTCTAACGTTTCGCTACGCTCTCTCTAATGGTGGTCAATCAATATCTACTGGTAGTAACTAGTAAATACGTTTGACATTGAAATGATGATTTCCAGATCATATTCCGATTGATACGATACGTATCGTTCAAAAACGTTAATAAACGAATGAAACTTGTTAAGGTAGAATCGCTTGCATTTTTACGAATTGAAACGGTACATTATGAATACATACGATTAAGCAAAAGTTTCAGCGGCTTCGATATGATACGAGTTAGGAACAACGACAAAATAGTAAGCATACCTCCATTCAATCATTTTCTGGCCGCTCCTTGTGATGTGGTGCGTTGACTGATCCCTTCTCGCTTCAGCTCATGCCACTTGTCCTTGTAGTTGACCATATGCCCGAGCGGCGGTTGGTTCCGCTATGGGTGGTACATTGGCCGCAACGCTTTTGTCGAAGTTCGGTACATAGTAAGCGACGGCGGATTTTCATGGAACTTGGGACTTCTTGTTACGTTAGCTTTCTGGTATTCAGTACGATATTCAAACGTTTTCAGTTCTTGAACGTGATTCTAAAGCTTTTACGAGCATGTTCGTGTTGAACGCATTATACAAGTCGGTACGTTTTGTTTCATGATTTGACTTAGAATTTACATCTAGCGGACCTTCCGATTTGTTCGCTAATATCTAATGAATAGTCACGATTGTAAGTATGATCTGCATGAAACAGTGTTGAGTCAACTGAGGACCAGTTTCGTGAATTATGCATGGTTTGTATGAAATCTTACGTGATGGACCACGTTGGAACTATTGAGATCACGGGACCGGAAAATAGTGACGTTAAGATATTGACGACTGAGAATAATAAGATAGTGGCGGTTGTAAATAAGTTGTTTTTACGATTTACAACTTCTAAAATGAGCGAATGATACGGATAGCTGTTACGAATACTATATGAACGGAATAAGTACGAGTATACTATCATAACTTCGATCACTACGTATAAACTACGAGTTTCCAGCTCAGTTGTGAATAAGATAATGGTTGTCCTATATTGCCGAGTTTGTTGAAGTTTACTACGACCCGAGAAGAACTTTTTTCCTCTGATCATGTTCCTTTTACTAGATCAAGATGAATAGATGATTATTACACGATGTGGTTCGCCTTTACGGTAAACACAAATGGTTGAATTTGGTGGTCTCAAATTTACGAATGAAAAAGATTAGGCTACGATTTAGGAGTACAGATAAGAAATGCGAACAAAATATGAGAAGGCATAATTAAAACATAATACCTGTACTGATTTCACTGAAGTTCCGCTTGCTTTTGTTCCTTCGTTGGTGACTTGCGGTTTTGGCGAAACGACAGTTTGTTCACATTCTTCGTCCTGGGAGTAGGCTGGCGGCTCGCCTCGTGCGATGATTGGCGACAAAGTTGTTCTCACAGAAATGAATGTTCCTTCATTGTACGAATTAGTCGGTTGGTGACGTTCAATACGAGGTACTGGTTCCTCTCTAGAAGGTGAGAACACGAATACGTCTTTGATATGACTTTTCTAGAACAGTTGATTCATAAGATAAACATGGGAGGATGACTACGTTACGATTCAATAATGATCGTACAATAAAATAAGTTCCGGAAATCCTCGCGCTCATTCTGAATCTTCTACGTTTAATCAGTTACGGTTTAGCTGTCGAGACATAGGTATGAACAGACGTACGATCCAAACGTGTTGTGTATACAACGGTGACGTTAATTAAGGTATTTACGAGATGTAGATGGATTGACTATTTGAGAAACGATTTTTTTTTTACGTGGACGGAGGTGTTAAAATACGTTTAGTACGGAACGATGAATAATTAACGAGTGTGCATACAATGAAATAATACTGTGTCGCCTTTGTACGTGAGAAAATCGACGGTCACGATTATCTTCGCTATTTGCTGCTACTATTACGGACCCATCGGGGGCTGTTGGAAGGCTCACGTGCTGAGACTCTATTGCCTGATCCGTAAAGGACTGATTTTCTTTTAGTGCGAGCGCCCTTCCCCGCCTTTATACAAGTACCCCGCTGCATAGCAGACCGCGCCTCCTGGCTACGTGGGTCCCGTCTGCTGGGAGAAAACGTAATGACACGGGTCTGACGAGCGATCAACCTCGTTCCTTAAGGGAATGAAACCAACGGTAAAGCAGATATTGCTACGATGTAGTTAAATTCCTGGGAGTCCCCAATGTTATATACGTTAATAATTACATGATATCACGATTTTTGCCGAGTACCAATCCCGGACACCATTCTCTGTAATGGTCTTACCGATCGCAGCAAGTTCGCTAAGATAAAACGCTTGGAACACGGTTTCTCATGAGGGTTATACGATTTACTAAATTCCGTAACGGTTGACGCAAGATAACACGATGCGGCTGGGCCGTACGGCCGATGCACCATGTCGCAAAGGTGATAATATTGCCTATTCTAGGTCTACGAGTTACTGCCACGCGGAGTGTTATAGATATGTTAACCTTTTAATCAATGTTGTGTTCCGACCCTGTTCCACGACTCCGTAAGCATAATATGATGTTACGACACGAATAATTCAGAGAGAGAAACATTGTTGCTTAACACAGCAGAATTCTCAAACACGAACAAGTAATTATATATTGGTTTATCCGTTTAAGGCAAACACATAACAACGTAAGAAAGATATATGCAATGGGGAGAGGAATGAGAAAGACTCAAAGGAATTAGAATACCCGAAGATGGGAGGTAAACGCTGAGAATGTTGGGACTCAAATCAACCCGCAATATATGAACTTAGAATACGATTAGAACTACCACCCGTCCATTACGATCTCAATACGAATTATATGATGACAGAGAATTACGCGATTTAGTACGATTAGAGCGCTACGGGTTTATTCTATGATTTTATATGTATTGTACGTTTTACGGTTCTAGATACGATCGACATCCTCCGGTCCTTGCATCATGCAAGAGTGATGACTAAACGGAGCGAGTGGGCGGGGCGTGATAGGGAATTTGCAAGCTGCGCGCTTCGCTGTAAACAGCGTACACGAGCGTAAACGACATACAGTAATTGCGAATAATTCCTATTCGCAACAATCGGTTACTTTTGAAAGCAACCAATAGTTTTGCACATCCGGTTGAATGTGTAAACCATGAGAATTATCAGGACATTAATTTGGGTATCTTGGTGCTTGTTCCGATAAAAATGGAACTCAGTCTTGGTTTTGGGTGAAAATCTCGTTCAAATATCCGACCTATCACCTACTACAAAATTAGCATTTGAGTTTACATAAAGAATGTTCAGTAGAATAGTAATTTTCGTCCATACTTTAAGCTATTTAGTCAAATTAAAGGAGACCGGAACACAACTTGAGCAGAGGTTTTGTTTCGGGCTGCTTCTAACTGTATTGAGATCAGAGAGCACAAATAACTCGTATACTAGTTTGATCAGTCCACTTGACATTCACATGACAATGAAGCGCAACACGCAACGCGTCCAATCAAAAGTAGGATACAGCAGCTATACGAGAAACCATGTTGCTCTCCGGTCTCCTTTAATCATAGATTCCAGGTGACAGCCTTGGCTTGGGCCGGAGACTCGAAAAGTCTGATCGTCGGACACGCGAGTGGACTCGTACAGTTACATCGAATTGCGGTTAGTTCATTTATTTATTTTCGCCAATTTATAATTTTATGAATTGCGCTAAGAACCGTACTGGTTTCTATAGAATATGTTCAAACAAAGTGAGCTGAAGAGATGCAGGTGTGCAATTCAGTTCTTGTAAAAGGGAATTTCATGAACTATGGACGACTTTGGGAGTTGTGGAATATACGTTTAAGGTGTAATGATGTGAAAGTGGGAAATTTGCGAGTTTTGCCTCGCTAGTTGTTCACGTCCTTTCACGTGTAATATCGTGATTTATTCTTTAATCAATGGTTTTTTTGTTGCAGACTCGATCCGTGTTCCGTTCTTCCCATGAAGTTATTTGTCGGTTGGAGGGGGAGGTAGTCCAACTGGATTGGCGAGGCCAAAGATCAGAGGTCAAGGAAGCCGGACGACTCTTGATCTCCACCACGACCGCCAGCCATGTACACGAGATGGAGACTGGTACCAGTTATCAGGTTCATAAATGAAGTTATCATGATACTTTGGCAATCCTGGCGGAATAACCGGAAAACGGGCTCCTTTTCTGTATAATTTGGAGAATTTCAGTGCACTCATGATGCAGATGTTCACAGCATTAACTAGAAATGAGTTCTATTACTTGCTAATCGAAAATAAGTAACATTTTGCGATTTCGCTTTGACTATAAAAAACCGGCAAAAACATACCATATTAATATTGAAAGAATTGGGGTATCATTCCTGGGCAGTTCTCGACATTGAATTACTTCAATGGCGTACAGTCGTACCTAACTGCTTTATAACATCAACAGTTGTATCCATCTTTTTCGCATCAGTTTCGTTTTTCTTTACTTCAACTTTTTCTACACTCTAACTGTATTATGTCGTTCTTCCATTTTCCATTTGTGCATTTCAATAAAACAACAAAATAAAGTTTGAATAAGGGGTTGTTCCAGGTTGGCAAGAAGTCGCGGAACAGTAGGATGGGCGCCTGTTTTCTCCGACCGCGCGAGGACGTCGCGCGCGACACCGCGAGCGACACGGATTTCGTGGTCGCGTCGAGACCCAATGGACGCATGTGGGAAGCGAATGCAGTGGGAGTCGTCTATCGGTTAGTGACGTCATTTTGTTGGTTGTAGTTCGTTCCACGGTTATAAGGGTATAAAATGTGATTATTGATTGAGTTTGAGTTAGAGAAACTAGCATACTCCAATAAAGTGGTCCCCATAGCCAGAAAAGCAGTGGGAGTCGTCTATCAGTATGTGGGGGAAGATGACGTCATTTTATAGTTTGTAGTTGGGTTTTCTTCTTTATCTTCTCTTTATAACGATAATTTTGGTCTGCCCGCCATTTTTAGTGCAAAGTTAGGCTACTTTCTTTCCAATACTAATGGTACATAAATATCTTGAAAACCTTTCGCTGTGGGTTAAAGCACGAAACAAGTGTGTTAGAGAGGGAGAGAGAGTTTTGTGGATACGACCACATGAAGGTGATACTCTGACAGAGAAGTGTAACCTTTTTGTTTATTAGTTTTATTAGTACAACAGAATTAACTTGAAATAAATTTAAATAGAGTGGATTTTTAGAAATCTAGAATTTTACGGGCTGTAATCCTATCGGATTTATTGGTTACAGAGTTGCAATTGGATAGCAGACAGAAATAGAGTAATGAAAAGAAGTAAAAAAGGGTAAAGAGAGAATTTCAAGTTCTGCCTGCAAAACGACTTCTATTTTCAGTACCCATCAATTCCGTCAATCCACGCACGTCCCGCGGTGCAACGTCGTCTCGTTTCGGAAGCCCTTTGAAGGTTCGTTTTTTTTACCCGACTTTGAACTATTCATCTCGCTGTAGTTTGAAGTTTATCACGTTTTGACTAGTGGAAAATGTAGCCGATCATCCTTCTGTTGGAATGGCGTCAATGTGTTTTCATTGTGCTGTGTGCTCTGATTGTAATTGTAGTTGGATCTCGGTTCATTCTGCGGTGTTGTTTGAGAATTATGCTGTGTTTTAGTTAGCAGAGGTTGCACTGAACCAGGGGTGACCAAAAAGTTGACCGAACCTATTGCCGGTACGACCCCTCCCCTTAAAAAAATATAAATTTACCAAAAATGAGAAATTTTTCTTCACAATTGCGAAAATTTCACCTAAATTGTCAAAAAATCATGGCAATTTTGAAAAATTTCGGCCCCGACGGGGCTTTTACGAGCCCCCCCCCCCCCCCCTAAAATGTTGCACGCGTACAACTTGTGGTCACCCCTGGACTGAACTCAGATTCGGTTACCCTCTTCTTTTCCAATAGAATAGTCATGGAAACCCTGCTCGCAAGATATCGCAAAACAAATGTTTAAGTAGTAGGAGGAGGAAATAGAAAACTCGCCGAAAAGCGAAAAGTACCACATCTTCTCAACCCTGTTCAAGACCATTTTGATTTTGTTCGCAGAGGTTGGTTCATCACACCATTTGAACGTAATCATGAAAACGAATAGTTATTAAAAATAACATTATTTTATGTTTTATTTCCTGTCTTTTATTTTTGCTGTGTTTAGGATCTCAATCGGTTGACGAAGAAGAGGGGCTGCAAACGGCGGTCAATCTGGATGTCAACCTGTTCCAATTGCAACGAATAGCTGTCAACGGGTTAGTCAAAAGGGGAGAATTGGAATGAATGAATTCGTTTGAATTTAATAAACCTATTTAGTTTATTTGGACATCTTGATATTCCAGGGATATCTCACCTTTTACTGTGTGTTGGGTTTTAACGAATTGTTGATAAGTTTAGCGACAGTAACTAAACATGGTTATCGATTATGTTGTTTGTTGCTGCATTCGGCTATCAGAAGATTTGGGAAATGCTTTCTATACCAAGTAGATTATACTCAGTACTATATAAATTATTTGTTTGTGCAAAAACAAGAGCGAAGTGGTTATTTAGTTTCTCCTTTTCAATGGTTTTGAAATGTTTTGTTAACTTTTAAAATTATTTCAGGGATGTGTTTCTGGTTACCTGGTACGGTACTCGAGTAATGGTGTTGGATGCGGAATCTTCTCAAATTGTACTGTTGTCAGACCTGACTGAAGGTACGTTCAAGATCTATGAAATTCGTTGATTAGTTATTCGTACAGAAGAGCGGGCTACTTCCCGTGAACTTCTGTAAACAAATCATATCTAATGTAATGTTCCGTTAGCGAACACGAGACGCTAGTCTATTATTGCTAGAATAAGGGCACACATTTTGGTTAATATAGTCCAAACAGTCGAAAGAACAGAAAACGGGTTGTCTTTTTGCCAAAATCGGGATAATTGGGCCTTTTTGATGCAAATTCAAGCTTTCAACGATTCTTAAATGAAAAAAAAACGGATTGAAAAACGGTTGTGGAATAGTTGAAACTTACTTGTGTATACAGAATCGGGTGTGAATCGGTGTCAAGATGAAAATCTATATTTATTTCCACATTTCCAGAAATCATAAGTCTTTCTGTTTGCGGCTCCGATATCTTTGTTCTGTTCAACGGATCTACTTTTCTCAAGAAATTCACGCTTTTCTCTCGCCACAAAGCGGTGGAGAAACTACAGTTGCGCGGGTGTCACATGCAGGTAAATAGCGAATTTTTATGAACAATACATACTTTGAAAACGTTGCCGAAGGCCGTTTTCTTTCGAAACCCGGCCATTTTTGCGCGTTAGAATAATTATTCAGTGAATCTAAATCCACGTGAATAAAATTAGTTCGGCGCTCTATGGGAATAGTTTTCAATGCAAGAACCTGTTTTGGATGTTTTAAACCAAGACCCGAAATCCTGTCTGTTTGGTTCATTTGGTCGAGTTATTGTAGTTTTGTTGTGTTTTTTAAAGTTTTTTTCCGTTCAGGCAGCCCAATTGATATTGTACACGAGTAAGGACGTGGAATGGAGTGAGGAGGTTATCAAGGCAGCCGCGGACGGGCTGGCAGCAAATAGTGGCAGCAAGCGGAGAGTGGGTGGAAATAGTGTACTTGGAGAGATAGGGATAGAGAAATAGTGAGGGATGAGTAGAGAGAGAGATAGGAAGATAGAGAGAGAAAAAAGATAGTGGAAGTGAAGACGAGGAGACAAACAGTGGCAGCAAGCGGAGGGCTGGTTGGAGTGTGGCATTTAGAGAGGGGAAGAGTGAGAAACTGATTGCCAACATGATCCTAAAGTAGATATCATAAACCAAAATGTATCTCATAGACATATTATATTTGTCTGAGAGCCAAGGCGTGATTTGGTCTCTAATCCTTTGTGTGACTGAACATTATCTGACAGCTGTCCTTCGAAAGAACCTGTTGTCAGAGTACTTTAAAAGATTTTTAGAAGTGTTTCAGGGTTGCTTATCAAGTATTTCTTGTTTCAGTTGACTAATTCGAGGTCCGATTCGAGGTTGGGACGAATGGATAGAGAGAAGAGGGACAGACTGCGAGAGAGATTGTACGAGTTGTGGGAAAAGAAGGGAGCTGAATTGACAACACAATCTCAGTATGACAATTGTCAACGGAAGGATGATGATACTGAGCCAGGTACGGACTTTGACATTTTTGAAAATTAGCGATGTAATAGAAGGACGATTATGTGGACCAATCCCGTGACATCGGTCCTTTAAACTGCAATTGAAAAATATGTTGCGGTTTAAAGGACTGAAGCGTTGCGATTGGACCACATAATCGTCCTTCTTTAAGAAAACGGAAATCCCGTCTGAACAAAAAGTGTTTTCAGGGAACTTCCTGTCTCGTCATTGGTGTAATGGAACGCATGACGTTGAATCTATGTAATACGTTGAGTACAATATATTGGCTGATGTATACTTACAGCTTCTTTCTCGGTCATTCTTGTTTCCTAAAATATATGATCAACAAAATATGTTCTAGCTTCTCGCTTCTCTTATCTGGTGCACCTTTAGATGAATGACGTGTTCTAGAGGATGCGTACATGATAGAATATGACAATTAACGAAGTATAAACGCCCATTCGCATTACTTCTCATGTGCAATATAGCGATATATCTGAAAAAGACTGCATTGTTCGACATTTTGCTCGGAAAATTTAAAATACGAGAAAAACTCATGAGATCATTCTCATTTATTTCCAGCTTCCCATTCCTCGCCCCTCCTATCGGGTGTCCACCGAGTTCACTGCGTGAAACAGGAGAAGAGTGGCTACGAGGACGACTTCTCGTTCCGACTCCCCGTTGGATTGAGAGAGAAGAGCAGCAGCAGCCCCTCCGTCGAGACTCGGTTAGTGCCACTCATATTTTGCTTGAAAATAGAGTATTTTCGTATATTTTGTTGTTTACGCATTTGTTTTGAGCTATCGGTTTAGTACATTCTATCTTACTACCATTTTGCAGTGAAATTGTCTGAATTCTAGATAGCCATAGACAAATTAGAGAACTTGTTACTTTTTAGCTAAACCGTGAACATGGACTTTTTGACTAAAACTTGCTTTAGAAGTGTTACACCGGTGTTTGTCCATTCCGATCTATTATGTGTATTGTTTCCAGCTCCGCCCCTTCTGGTCAACTACTCACCACTCATACTTCAATGCCATCAACCGACCACGAGGTGGAAGGATGTTCGAGGAACGGGACACCTGATGTCACCAGACAGGATATTCTCATGAGAGCACGGCATATACTGGTGGGTGTAGTTTTTCTCGGACTGGACATGAGAAATGTCCAACCTAAGCATACACCAGCAAGGTTGTCCGAATAGTCAGACAAAAACTCGATAGACGCACTACTTTTTAGCCGAAAACTAGAAAAATTGTCTATTTTTGATATGAAATCGTTAGTTTTCACGTGTTTGGAGCTATAAACGGTCTACTTTTCGTCGAATAGTCGAACCTTACTGGTATATGCTCCTAAGGCGAGAGTTTCGCGCTTCAAAAATTAAAAAGTGCGGATAGTATGGAGCCGTCTCCACAGTTCGCACACAGATTCCGTGACTGTATGATATTGGTGGGTGTGAGGGCCATGGAGAAACTGGTCTTCGGTAATTGGTCCGGTTTGACGAACATATTGGCGTTGGGGAACGAGGGGCACTGTGCCAGGAATACGAAACTCGACTTAGCCAGTGTACTAGTACTCAGTACATAAAAAGACACCTTTTGGGCCGATTTTCAGCTTATTTCGCCCTCGTTTTCGTGAACAGAACTATATTTAGACTGATGTAATACGCGAACGAAGCAGTACGTATACATGCTTGTTTAACGTAGTTTAACGCCCGCGTAAAAAGTTTGTTTGTAGCATGTGTTCTCACGTTTCATGGAGGTCCCAGTTAAGTATCTCATTATCATTGTTGACTGATTTTTTCCAGGAATCGGATGGTCGAGTGGTGGAAGCGGATTCGTTGCGTACTCTTCTTCAGTTGGAGAGTCCCGATATAATCGACGACGTCTTGTTTGTTCCCACGGTTAGTTGGGGCGTAGCATGTAATAGTTTTTTTCGCGAGTAAATACTTGTGTTTCCACATTGATGATGAAATGTGACGCCCCATTTAGGTCAATGAGGCCCTAAAATGAGAGAGTTAAAATTATCACAGTTACCCTATTACGCGTCGCAAATAGTATGACATGTAGGTTGACAGAGATGAGAGATTAGAGGCAGATGGGGTGTTCTTGTAGTTATCAGTTTTACTACTGGTCTAGATACTGGATATCCAATTTACCATTGTGATTGCAGGTGACCGTCTCAAATGTGGCCAAATCTCTCGCGGAATTGGCGATGACGTCACCGATCGATGTTCCCCAACTGCTGAAAGTGGACAGAAAACAGAGGGGAAAAGGGGCCAAACGGACCGGGCCCACGATTGTCAAGGCGGTTAGGCCCAGGAGACAGGTTGGGCAACATGACTTACTTGAATTATCTTAGTATCTTTAAAATAGTTAAATAAATCGGTTGTTTTTGAGGGAAAAATCAATGATGTGTCTGTGTACAGTCCCTCACGTTGACAGAGAAACCAGAGTACAACTAAAATGTATGCTAAATAAGAATGGAAGCTCTTATAATCATGTATAAACTTTGATCTTTGATTTCAGGCTCAAACAGTAGTTCGATCTACCCAGGTGGCTGTGACTCCGCCAGTTCCCACGCAAAGGACAATTGAGATGGTATCCACGGTGGTCAATGGGACAGTCAAGGTGGGGGGTCGAAGTAAACTATTTGAGTTGCGTCTTTCTCTGTCTCTCTCTATTCATGTCTTCTCTTCTCCATTCTCTCTTTCTCTGTTCCTCTCTCTCTCTCTCTCTCTCTCTCTCTCTCTCTCTCTCTCTCTCTCTCTCTCTTTTTCTCTCTCTCTTCTCTCTAAACTTGTCCTTTTCAGCAGGGAACGCGTCAGGAAACGGCCTCCAGCGGAAGTGATGAACATGAGCCAAACTCAAATCTGATTGAGAATCTCGAGTCTGAATCTCCGATTAGTGAGTTCATTGTGCACCGATTTATTATGTTAATGAGTTGTTGATTGCATGATTTGCATCCTATGTCTATATGCTAAAAAGTGCAAAATGTTCGAACAACTGGCCACTCATGTTTATTCAATACAGCTTAAATGTAATTAAATTAGTTGTTGACACGTAGTTTGTAACTGTTATAACATGCATAGCTCATTCACGTACTAGATGGGTTATTGGCTATTCTTAAAAAGATTTCTGATTGAAAATCAACTGTTGCTGTTATATATTTATGGTTGTTAGAAATTTTATTGAACGTGGTGGTATCCAGTCATGACTAGGATTTTTCATATCAAACAGTCTGTCAAATTGTGAGAAAATTAGTTGAATTAACGGAATTGATATGTATCGATTCATTCAGAGTCCCTCTCTCCGCCCCACTTGAATGATTTGGAGAATAATTTGGATGCCGAGATTCAGTCGAGAATCGAAACAGAATGGTTGGAGGCGCGGCTGGGAGAAATGAATTCACAGGAAGAGAGCAAGCAGGGTTGGTTGCATTTTGTACACATTTAGGAGAAATTCTGACTGTTTAGTCATAAAAATAGAGTCTTTTTCGATGTCAAATTATTGTTTTCACACTTTCTGCTTCGAAAATATCAGAGTTGGTAAAATATGTTTGAGAATAGTATATTTGCTACATACATGAGATGACTTTGTTGCCATACACCAGTAAGGTTCGACTAAACGACAAAAATTAGTCCGTTTTCAGATGTAAACAAGTGAAAATTCAGAATTTTTTATCAAAATTAGACCGATTTTCATATTTTCGGCTAAAAAGTAGTATGTTTTTCGAATTTTTCTGACTAATCGGACAACCTTGCTGGTGTATGCTTGTTGCCTGCGGAGATTGATTAAAAATCGGGTGTTCCATTCGGACAACCAAACCACATCAAGGTGGCCCATTAACCTTCACCAGTAAAGTGCGACTATTGGGTAAATTAAGGTAGTTTAAGGTCCGATTTGAAAGAAAAGCGGGTGATTCAATGGAGAATCCAATAAAGTCGTCCCACGTTTCGTTTGATGTAACGTTTTAAGGGTCAGGTTCAGGTTTTCTTTCAAACTCGGTCAGGTTTTGCTTCTGTGCTCTGGCAGTTTGTACATTTTGTACTTTGTAGTTGGTACTTTTCAAGATTTGAAGATATGAAAACGTATTTCAGTCTCACCCCGCCGCGATGTCTCCAGAACCTCTCTTTCTTCCGAATCCGCCACTACGACAGTGGATTCGGCTGTGGCCGGAGACGAGAGAGAGGAGGTCGCGGAGACGCAGATGAGCAGAGACAACTGCACGCAGTGCGGAGTGCATAGGTGGGTGGGGATTAATTCTATAAATGTAAATCGGCGGAAAAATGACTTTGACTCTTACATGTGTTTTTCTAAACGAGAGATATACCTCTAGAATATGTAACAATGTAGCGAGGTAGCATTTTTGAATTTTTCTGACTGTTACCGTTTTGATCTAGTTTCTTCATTAATAATGTCCAAATACCGGCTAAGTTGTATCTTCTGTCTAATCAATACCTATCTTTATCATTAATCTCATTTTCATCGGTTATAGATCGTGGATAGGCGTGGCTCTTATGTCGTCTGTTTGTCGACGAGTGGCTGTACTTCAATATGCTCCTGAATTGGGTTGGTTCGGAATTCGGAGAAAAACATTTGTAGTTTGTACTTTGTACATTCAGTGATTTGTAGTTTTCACTGTCGAGAGGAGAATATATAAACTTGGTTTAAACTGAAGGACCAGATAACCTTGCGTTTTTGTAGTTTATAGTTTGAACTGTCAGTTTATATTTGGGTGTTTAATGTTTTAGATCAATGTCTTGTATTGCAGGTTCTATTCCGCGCTCTATTTCCGACTGGTCGCGCGTTTTCTCTGTTCGTCTGGCACCCTCCTCGTCTCACCCTGTTCTCTGTCCCCGATGTGAAATGGGCCTGGCCACAGCTGGAAAGGTGGCAGGTACGTATTTGAGTTGTAGACAAATTGTGGTTTGGTTATTGTATTCGGGAAATGTGCCAAGATTACCTTTCGAACACTCGAATGGAACGTGTTGATCTTTTGGTCTTATTCTACAACATACGTAAAATAACTTCGCATCATCCAGAAAAGGGAGAATGTGTTGCGAAAAATACGGAAATAGTTGTATATTTATCACGGCTCATGGTTTCTTATAAGTAAATGGCGTCAAAAGAGACCATGAAATGCTACATATGTAGAGGGTGGTAATTAACAGAACAGAGTTAAAGTTTGATCTACATAGAACTATGAAAACGCGAATGAAATGCGTTTTTTAGTTTGTAACTACACTATTACTGACATTGGCTCTCCTTCTTTGGGAGAATCGGCCCAGTCTTGCAGCGATACTCAACTCAATGACTTTTGAATCAGATGCTCAGCTGAACTCGAAATTCAAACAGTATCAACTGTAAAAAAATGTTTATCTGCGAGTTACTTGTATGGCCGACGTCTATCAATAGGCTATACTTCAAATAACTTTCCCATAAGAGAATACTAATAACTTTAACCGATTTTACGTTCCCCTTGTTTGTAGGTGGAGTATTGCCGCTCTGCCCCTTAGGGGTCCTAGTTTGTTTTATGAGTTGTGTTATTTTTCTTGTTCTGTAAACACGACCTCATGAATAAACGTATATATAACCTGACCAATTTGCAGCCAGTCCACGCCGTAACTCCATTCGACAAATTGAAGTTGACTTGAACTTTAAAGTCTCGAATCTTTTTAGATTATTGTATTTTCAAATAATATATCATTGTAGAATTAGTATTTACCCTAGTTGTTTAAATTTGCAGCCAGTCTGCGTCGTTCCGCGGGCCTTTTTCCGGAAGGCAGTCGACTTCCGGTGGAAAATATTCGGGAGCGGATTGCGGAATCGGATGAGGAAAGACTGCGAAGGGCATTGTTTGGAGGGGAAACGAAGATCAAACGGGATACACCAGGTGGGTAATCGATGGGTATTATAACAGAGTAAAATGAAAATTAAAAAGAAAAGCTTTTCTTCGAGAAAACCCCTATTAGAAACCTCAATTTACTAGGCAATGTTTAACATGGGGTTGTGTTTACGGTACTCCGAAACCGCCTACCAGCAAGTTGAAGCATGTACATAGGATAGGAGGGGGGGGGGGTAGATTATTCTTTCTTTCTAAGGGTCGAGCGGTTGAAGGTGGTCAGAATAGTTTGTCTGTACTTCATGACAGTTCATGTGGAATATCTGTATTCAATTATGAAAATCCCACGAATGTCTCAATTCACATTTTGCACCTTTTCTGTGGAAATTCTCTTTAAAGAGGCACAAGGCACTAGCTCCCGCTCAAGTTTTTCCTGACAGTGCTTTCTACAAATAACAGTCGTTTTCATTAATTTCGCAATATTTGTCTATTATAGATAATGCTGGGACATCTCCATCTAAACCGATGTCTAACGGCTGTCCGACGGAGTCTGTCACGGTTGACCCGGAACTTCCGGAGAATTCCGCCCCGACTATTCCGGAAGCGACGTGGGTGGTCGACCCGACGAAACAGGACCTCCATCTCGCGTGGCTGGCCGGCGTCAGCATGAAAACGGTGCGTGTTTTTGAAGTTGGGTTTATAGCTAAGAAATATAAAGTACATTGGAGAAGAGTGGGAGATAGACTAGTTTTGATGTTGTCATTCCTTTTTTCTGCTTGTATCTCGTATATACGCGCCCTATTCCTCGAAAAAACGAGCAAACTGTACTTTTAGCGGTACTTCGAATTTGGTTCAATATCGAAGTATTTTTAGGAATCTAAATGTTGACTAGTCATCAGAAGTCTCAAAACTTGCGTTTTTAGTAATCATTCTTTCCTTTCAGCTGTTGTTCCTGTGTTATCTTGTCCTGGGTCATCGTGATCTGATGTCGCTGATCCGCCAGACTCCGCCCCTTTTGGAGGGATTAGGAGAGGACGAGTGGGCGTTCCTGGTCGCTCTGACCATACACGAACACTCGAGGGGGAAACAGACTGTGGATAGTAAGGTGGGTGGTGTTTGAGTCCAGTGAATTGGTCCAAATGGTAAGAATTGGCCTTTTATTTGATGAAAATCATGAAGTTTCCCGAATATATAACAGAAAACGGCTTTTTATCGTATGAAAGTCACACCCTATTGATGTTTGGGTGTTAGAGATATCCAGAGAAACAGTCATTCAGAGACAGTCGCGGGAAACCGACGTTAAAAATGTGAATTCAATCATGCACGTTACAGTGCTCACGTTCAAAGTGTTGTTGTTTCGTTCAAATAGTTTGTAATCAAATCAATGTATCGCAGGTAGTGCATGAGGTGTTGGAGAGTGTCTCGCTCTCTGATTGGTTGTCCTCCGAAGCCCCGCCCCTTTCCTCGGCCCCGCCCCCTTCATCCTCCCCCAGGAACAGTCTGTCAAGAAGACAGGCTCCGCCCATTTACAGCTGGCTGGTAGACTGCAATGGGTACGTTGACTTGTGTGTTGAATAAGGAACTATTGGAAATTTAGGGTAGTCAGTGTTTTCATGCTTCAGATGATATGTGTTATATTGATTGTTCTGTTTTGTACTAGAATTGAGAAAAGACGTTTGCGTTTCAAAAGACATTTAGGCTGTCAGTAGTTTGTTTGATAATTCGTTTCGCGTTAGAAGTATATAGTTTTTTCGAATGGAAAACTGTTTTTGACGTCAAATATCGTGATTTCGATCAGAAAGTGTTTAAAATTGCATAGATTCAGCGGTAAAAGCGCCCGTATTTCTAAGTTTATTGGCTATTTACCCAAGTTTATCAGACCGTCGGAGTTTCATTGTTCACGTTTTTCTTTTCAGGTTCTGTCCCCTGTGCACTCTTCCACTACAGACGACTGTGGATGGACAAAGTCTGCGGGTGACATCCTTTTCTTGCGGTTAGTTTTGGGCTCGCCAATACAATACATACAATACAATACATTATAATAAAATGTAACACAATACAGTACAATAGAGTAGTTCAGTTCGATTAGGGTTGGCACTACGACTCATTTAAAGATGGTCTGATTGGAATCTAATCTCGTGATTTGCGCTCCACGATTAATTCATTCGCTCTAACGCGAATGCCCCCAAAAAAAACGAAGTTTTCGAATCTCCGCTAACGAATTGTGATTTAATGAAAAACAAAATATCAATTAACAAGTTTTGTAGCGCATTTGCATTGAAGCGACGAAATTAACCATGGAGCGCAGGGCACGAGATTTGGTTGCTGTCAGGCCATTTTTAACAATGAAGTTCCTTTTCCCGTTATATCAAACTCATCCACCACGTCACACTCGTGCCAGCTGACTTATCATTATTATTGATATTATCAGCATTATTGCTTGACCTAACGTTGGTGTTTTTGCAATACTCATTTGTGAAGCTGAAGGGAGTGCTGTTTGTTTTGTAGATGTTTTTGGGATACTTTTCATAATCTTTCCAGATTTGAAAGTAGCACAATTTTCATTAGTCACGTGAATCATGTCAAGCACATCACAATTTAGAACCTTCATCATAGAAAGTTATTGATGTCTTTTACAGGTCACGCGTATCACTCATCTTGTCTGGCGACGCGTACATTCTGCGTCGCGTGTCGAGCGCGCGCGCGGAAGTCTGCAGCCGCCGCTCGCGGCGCGAAGCGACAGGTTTGACACGGAACCCTGATCTTCTCTAAGTAATAAATATTGTACCCTGTTTTAACGCATACTTCAGCTGATCGATCTATTGGTTTGAGAAAAAAGGGTTATGTTCACTCAAAAAAGGTTATGTCATTTTTTCTTGACGAAAAGTTTGTTTTCAAAATTATTACTTTTAACCAGAAATCAGCTGGTGCGTGTTGTAAGTTTACTGTTTCGTTGTTTGTAATTTCTGTCTTGAATACCTCTCACTTGGATGTGAAAGTCGTTTGTCATATAACCTTTTTGTTCATGAGGATATTTCCACAATTGTATCATTCCTTGTCTAGTCAAATTCGCGCTAAGTTTCGTTTGTTTTTGAATTTGTAAAGTAATTAACTACAATTGTCGCGATTGTGAATAGTATTGACTTTAAAGTTCTTGTCTCCTTTTGCTATGCTCAGTTTGTAATATTATTTATTCTATTTTGTTCTAGTCACACCATTCTTTCGCATTAGCTCAGCTTTACCTTTAGAATAGTCAGAATTGAGTTTGTTCATGTTTTCTACAGTTTTGTAGTTTTTTTGGTTCCAGTTGATTGTACTAGTTGTGCCATTGTAGTATGTAGTTTGAGCTTTTTCAGTTGTAATATTCAATATATCCTTGCTTGTCCGTAAAACGGGTTAATTCTAGAACAAAGGTAGCTCCTCCTATAAATAACGAGTTAACCATATATCGATTTTACTTTTTTTGTATCATTTTTTATTTCTTTTGTATTGTAGTGCTAGGCTAAAAGTCTTGTAGATTCTTACCCAAACGTGTTTTAGATCCAATTGCCAGTTTGTTTTACGTTTGTAATATGTGTGAAATTGAATAAAAGTTGTTTCTTATGGTGGAGTTGAAAAATATGAATAGAACATAATGTAGTTTGGAACCGTTGTGAACAGACAAAGAACAATCTGTTGAGATTGGTTGTAAACGTAGAAATTTGACACTTGGTGTGAATGGATTTTGCGAAAATTTAATACACGAAACGAGCTAAGAAAAGAAAAATACAAATTCGCACTTTTAGGCGGTTTACACATGCAACCAAAATGCAACCGGGTTGCATATGTTAAGAAAATTCGGTTGCTTTCCAAATGCAACCGGGTTGCTTTTGGTTGCTTTTCAAATGCAACCAAACACTCAATTTTTAGACATTTTTCGGTTTTTAATGCAATTTGGTTGCTTTTGGTTGCATTTGAAAAGCAACCAAACTGTCTTCACACATGCAACCTGGTTGCATTTTGGTTGCATGCAACCTGGTTGCATGTGTAATTGGCCGCACTTTTATGCATTATATTGCGAAAATCTCGCAGTTTCCTGTAAAACTGTGAAGGTTGAAAAGCTTTCAGTCCATATATTATAACACGATTGAATAGGACTCCAACTTTGTCCATTTTCTAGTTTTTCTCTCTGAAACGTGTAATTTTGTTCTCTCTCTAGCGGGACGTTTCACGGCTCAAATGCTACAAAGTGCGCTCCAATCTAGACATTGCGGCGCAAACCGCGACGCGCCCGGCGTATTTCAGTGCGATTCCACGAGTTTTAAGCTTCATCATCAATTTTATTTATTCTGTCACGGGTTACATTTCCCTTGTTTACGTTTAGTTTCTGGTTGTTTTTTACTCATTTACCCGTAGGAGTTTTATTGGGTAATGTTACATCTTTTCAAGTTATCTTCTGTCGCCTAGTTTACATCAAATTTTAATGTTTAGCTCTAGAAATTGTCGTTCTTTAACTTCACAGGTTAACACCTAATTGTGTGTGACCAACTCTTTGTTTCGTGTTTTTGATCCGATCGTCCTCCCCCACTCATTTCCAAGTTGACAAACATGGAAAACTTGAGTTGTTCAATTCTACTGCAGAATGCGTTGATCTTATGTGTTATCTTCGGTTCTTGGCCAATTACACAAGCAACCGGGTTGCATGCAACCAAAAAGCAACCGGGTTGCATGTGTAAAGACAGTTCGGTTGCTTTCCGAATGCAACCGGGTTGCTTTTGGTTGCTTTCCCAATGCAACCAAAAGTAACCATATTGCAGTAAAAACAGGAAAATGTTCAAAAATTGAGTGTTTGGTTGCGTTTGAAAAGCAACCAAAAGCAACCCGGTTGCATGTGTAAAGACAGTTCGGTTGCTTTCCGAATGCAACCGGGTTGCTTTTGGTTGCTTTCCCACTGCAACCAAAAGTAACCATATTGCAGTAAAAACAGGAAAATGTTCAAAAATTGAGTGTTTGGTTGCGTTTGAAAAGCAACCAAAAGCAACCCGGTTGCATTTGGAAAGCAACCAAATTTTCTTAACACATGCAACCCGGTTGCATTTTGGTTGCATGCAATCTGGTTGCAAATGTAAACCGCCTCGGTTCTTTTCTTCTTTCTTGCAAAAAAGCCTATTTTTCAGTCCGCTTCAGTAGTCTTTTCTTCATGGTCCTCTCGTTCTACGGTCTCCTTGAAGCTGCTCTGTTGGTTCTTAACGGAATCGCAATTCTGCACAAGGACAGATTTCTCAAAAAGGTTGGTCAATGGTATCCAATCAAATCCGTAGAATGCAGTTCAAAGTGGTAAATGAGTTCGTTTTTCAGGGAAATTTCGGAATAGCCGCTTCAAAACCGACCGGAAACTTGCCTGCAAGGTTTTTTCTTTGTTGTATCGGTTGTACAGGTCTATAAGTTATATTTTGGTGGGAACTTGTCAATTAACAGTTAAAAAATTCAATAATTTCTGTTTCCAGTACGGATTTGGCACTGTTTCGCATTCCTTCGACTCTGAGCCGGGCGTCAAATCTCAGCTGATCAGTCTCATTTTGGCAGTTCAAACTGTTATGCGCAGTCAGTTTCACTTTTTTGCTACTTTATTCATTTTAATTTTTTTACGGTTAAAACCATCTCGGACTTGAATTTCACCGGTTATGAATGTGTTAAAAGTTGTATCGAAAATTTTGGGAGTTTTTTGTACTCTTGTATATAGCTAATTCTAGATGAGCAATAACGCTCCAAAAAGAAATGATTCTGTTAAAAACTTGCATTAGGCTTCACCTTATACATACGAATTACAATATACTTTGATGCTAGTCAAATGTCTATACATCATTTGCACATTTTCAGTCCTTTAATTATCTCATTCTTTTCAGTGCCCCTCATTGCTGTGAATATTGTGGTCATTGTATTCAAGCTGATTCTTGGTTGAGTGTCCTGCTCGTGCCAGAAGAAGTTTTGATCTACTCCGCTATTACCACTACTCATTCAACTATTTCTGTATTCTTTCAAGGTTTCTCTATTTATAAATTCTATTTAAACAATGGATAAGGACGCTCATCACATATTCGAATATTCTACATTAAAAGTCCCTTACGAGGAGCTCAATCAGACATATCGCACAGGACATAAGGTGATTTTTTGTGTATCTGTTTGTAAGCAGTATTCTGCTCTAAGGCGACGTGAAAGTCTCGTAACGATATACCGTTCAAATGACAAGGTATTACCTGAATTGTGATACAAATTGTGATTCAGCGAAACTTAAAGGTATTCGAAAACGTCGGCATGTCGATGCTGCATGTCAGTTCGACGCTCGTTTGGGTTTGACGGTGAATTCTATATGTAACCGGTTTTTTTTGGTAACCTAACCGGTTTTTTGGTAGCCCCTTTTCCGGTTACTTCGATAGATAACCGGTCGGTAACCGAAAATGAAAAACCGGTTACCTGGTTTTCCAACACAAAATGTGGTTTTATCGTTAGTTTGTACGGTAACAGGATTTTAGTTTTCGGTTACCTACCGGTTACCTGTGAGGTAACCTGAAAAAGGGTTACCAAAAACCGGTCAGGTTACCTAAAAAAAAACCCGGTTAGTTGTATAATTGGCCGGGTTAGACTATTCGAGTGAGGCGACTGAGTGGGAAATGAGGTTTTCAACAGTAAGGGTTGACAATTCACGGCGTTCTCGCCTACAGTAATTTTTGCGATTAAACTTGTATTGAGCTCCGTCCACAAAGTTTTCGTGGCGGGACACTGTATCCCACTGCAATTTGGAACGGTGTCAGCACTAATTCGCTGCGTATCGCGCTTACTTTCACGCGAATCATTGGCGGGGCGTCTGAAATCGAGGACGCGAGTTCCTTATTTATTAAAGCTGTTCTTGAGAACGCCGTGAATTGTTGAAATCAGGATAGTTTAAATCCCGATTGTAAGAAAAGCGGCTTGTTCAGTGGAAAATTCAACAAATTTGCCCTACGTTCGCTCCACCTGCACACTTTTTGTCCCAAAATTAATAAATTTACAATAATAAACATAAACAACCTTATAAGTAATGTCGTTCTTTTTCCAGAACATCGAACGCACCGCAGCCGCCATCAAACAGTCCTCCACCGCCCTCCAATCTCACCTGAAAAAGGAGGGAAATGACGTAGTCGCAGTGGAACCTGTGAGTATTGATTTATTGATTAGTACACGTCCGTGCATCGGAAACAGATTAATATAATTCTGAGGAAATTCGGTTGATTGTGAGATAAAAGCGAATTTAGCCTGTACTCCAGTAAGAAAACCGTTCCAGATGACGGAAATTTCAACATTTTGATCAAGTGTCTATGTGGGAGAAGCTTTCACCGTACTTTTTTTCTGTGAATTGCTGGTGAAAGAAACATCATAATCGCACCTAGGTTTTGTTAATGATGTTTATAACTGAAAAAATCAAGAAATATTGTCATTATTATTATTATTATACTAATTAGGTTTCATTTTTTCCGAGTAAAATGACCAATTCCCCTCAGGTGGCAGTCATCTTCGACGAGCTGTCGCGTCGCGTCGACGATTTCCGCCGTGCGGTGTCGCGTGCGACGAAAGACGAGCGACAGATTGTGGATATTATTAAGAAGAGGGTCGATCATCTGGCTATGGAGGTACGTAGAGCTGAAAAACATTGTATTTTTTCTTCCATGTACAGTATAGCAACTCTGACCGCTCGCGAGATCTTTGTTTTTTCGAGTGACCACCCGTCCAAAACTGTCTTTTTCACCTATGGCAAGCTAGAAACCCTTTTTCACGGATTGCATGTTTTATTCACTCTGCTGTCCTATCAGAGCCGTAGACATATTCGTGTGGGGGTGTGTCTGATGCTATAAAGTAGGAAGATTATGTGGACCAATCCCGACGCATCGGTCCTTTAAACTGCAATTGAAAAATGTGTTGCAGTTCAAAGGACTGAAGCGTTGGCGTAGGTAAAAAGGGGTCCAACCGGGCTCTTCAAAAGTGAAGGGGGTCACTATGGTCAGGGGGTAAAAAGTGCAGTTCAGGGTCAGACCCAATAGTTGAAAGTGAAGGGGGTCAGTTGGTAACTCTTGTCAAAACGTGAAGGTGGTACCATCTCAGGATGGCACCTTTTTACCTATGACGGACCACATAATCGCCATTCTTCAAGTAACAATGAGGTGGCTATAATCATGATCACTGTTTTTGAGGGGTTTAATTTGTGAAAGGTGGCATCAGCTGACTTTTCATCAACAATTGCTCGCAACCCTCTCTTCAAAAAGTGGCTTTGAATGGGCCTATGTTTGCGATATCGAGAGATTTTGCGATATATATCGAATCTTTATTCTTTGTGTTTATTCTTTGTTTTATACTTTTGCGTGAATTAGAGAAAAATTAAATTGTTTTGCAGGAAGCTGTTCCCCATGGCGAATTGGAGCGATGGCACAAGAACCGAGATAGAACAAATCGATTGATCATTGGATATCTACTGCGATGTGGCAGGATTGAAACGGCTAGGGTGGGTCATTTCGAAGTTTCAGGAAAGATCGAAAACTATACTGTTAGTCAATTGCACAGTCACGTGAAACATGTTAAACACATCAGAACTCAGAAACGTGCAATGACAAAGTGCACTATGCCTCATTAGAATGCTAACTTTACGTGACTATTCAATTTCTTTCAAGTTTATACAAAACTTCGATTCACCCTAATTTTCCAATATTTGTCGCCGATCAGTTTGTATGAAGTTTGTGAAGTTGTTAGGCTTTTTTCTTTTTAGCTTTTCATCTCTCCAAAAGAATCATTTCAACGTTCCTGTAAAGGGAATAGCGGCGTATAGTATTTGCGCCGTTTTTTCTAGTTTTACCCCAAGTAATCGACTATTTCGATTTCAGTTCATATGGATTTTTGGGTGTCTCCGACTATAAGTTTTCGTCTTTCAGGCGTTCGCCAAAAAAGCGGATCTCGAAGATATGGTCGACATTGACATTTTCGCACAGGCACATGAAGTGAGTGACTATGTTAGACATTTTCCGTTCTTAGGTTGCTTTTCTGGATTGTGGTCAACTAATTTTATGTTTATGTGCTGTAAACATTCTCAGTTTTGAGATACACGATTCGCACAGTGTCTGAAATGGGCTTTACTGTCAACAATCATGTTTTATGAAATTGTAGGAATGAAATGAAATTGTTGGTGAGTTTTCAGCATCGCTCAGTTTTAGATGAGAAGTTTATCTAAATCTCTCGTTCTCGTTCCTGAATTTGCCAAACGTATTGTATTACTGGGTAAAAGTGAATTCGGTGTCGGAATTCCTCTGTTTTTCACGGGAATTAATGACATTATGTTATCCTTATATGGTTTTTTGTAGATTGAAGCTTCTCTTCTGTCTAGACTAACTTACCTTTTTTCAAAGGTTATAATAGCTACTCAGTTTGTTAATATCACAATATCCTTCATTGTTCCACGCGTATTCAATCGCGAATAAGTTCTATTCTATTATTTTCCAGATCGAGGCTTCCCTTCTCGTCAAAGACCCCTCCGCGTGTCTTGAATGGATCATCCAGCATCGATCTCGCCTGCGAAAGATCAATAGTGAGCTGGAGCAGTACGTCAAGGTTCAGGTGGGGGCATAATATTATAACATTGCCTAATTAGGAAAAGGTCGGAAAATGAAGTTCTAAAATGGATTATTGTGAGATTATAGGATAGATACAAAGATAGTTTGTTGAAAATGGATGTTTGACTTATTTCGAGTAAAAAGGGTTTATATGTGCCATTGGATTTTATCATTACGCGGTCTGATTTGGAGTAGGTCAATTGTAGTTTTGCAAACAAGTAAACAATACATTATTCCAGTGTTTCCGATTAGATCTTTGAGGAAGTATCTGTCCGACTTTTCGTTCTAAGTGATGGGAATTGCAAACTTTCTGAAAAATGGAAACTCTCTGAAAACGGCGCTCAGTTTGGTTGTTAGCCTATTTTTTCTAGGCGTTTTATGGTAAAATACTGGTTTTCTCTACATAATTACATTTCAGGTAGCAATTGAGATGTTGAGAGAGGGAAAACGGATCGAGGCCATCAAATATGCCAGAAAATTTCTGACGAATCAGGAGAAACTGGGAAAGCCGATTGAAGATGTTCTCACGGTGAGTGACTGTCTTAATACTTTCCATGCAAAAGGTACAAGGTTATGAGTAGTTTTTCATACACGAAATTCCGCGATAACATGTTTTATCAAATTCTCGAAACTGCAAGGGATTTCGAAGTAATAGAGAGTTTACGTAGAATTTAGTTGTCGGGAATGGAATTTCGATATTTCACGTGTGTAGTCATTGTGTGGTGTATGATTAATAAGTTCAGAATTTATAAATGTGAATAATGTGTTATTTTTTCAGTTGTGGGGTCTGCTGGCCGTGAATATGAATACGTAGTCGTAGTAGTGTTGATAAATAGAATGTGTTATGCAAATGGGAACACTCTTTTTCTTATATTTCAAACCGTAGCTAAGATTTCGATTGTGAAAAGAAGAAAATTCGATATTTCAAGTGCACTTGACGTGGAAACAAGGTCTCACTCGTGCGTGGGAAACGTGAAAAATGTGTTCTTTTCCAGTTGTGGGGTCTGCTGGCGGTGAATATCAATACATCGATCGATAAATACGTGAAATTGTTGGATGAAGATCGATGGACGGCACTGGCAGACATGTTCAGGGGAGAATTCGGCAATCTATATCAGGTGGGTATGGGGTTTGTTTGTAGTTTGTAGTCTGAAATTATGTACTTACAATTTCACGTGTCGTTGAAGGGGGCCAAATTAGATTGGAATGATGATATTGAAGATTAGCTTGATAGCTTGCAAAGATCAGTTGCATATGTGAGGAAAGTACGTATTCACTAGGTTGCCTAATATCAGGTTGGAGTTGAGAATTCTTCCTGAACTAGCCCCACATCTCTTCCAGCTGATCCTCCTTTTCCGTGTGAATGCAGAGTGGTCTTTGTGCCAAACTTATGAATTTTGACCTATTTATACAGGAAAAAGGTGGAAACTTTTCGGTAAATAGTCACACCTCTCGTAAAATAGAATGGAAAAATAGTCACATCTTACGTTTAATCATAACTTAATCCCAATTCCAGCTTCCCAGTCAATCGCCGTTCTCCGTGTGTATCCAGAGTGGTCTCTGTGCCTTCAAGACGCCCGAATGTAGCCCCGGCGGGAATGACAAGTGTGTCACGTGTCAACCGAGTGCATTCGCACTGGCAGAGGGACTCCCACACGCTCACACGGGGCAGTCTAAGTGAGTTTACTAGTTTTATTTGACCTACATTGTATACTATTTTTGTAAGTGAAAGTCCAAAGCTTTCGCTTTTGTTTGCGTTGTGGTCAACGGTGATTTTACGCTGATTAATTATAAAAGTGTGATTTCTCGAAAAAAAGAGCAGGAAATCGCCAATAAGTTAGTCTCAGTTACGCTCAAAGAAGAATTAAAGAGGATCTCCCGGCTACGTTACCGGTATGGTGCCTTTTGATTTTCTCTGTCATTTCTTGATTCATTGTACAATCACCCCCCCCCACTAACGTAAATTGGGGGTTAATGAAAGTAACATGGTAACTGATTTTCTCTGTTTTTCTCCAACAAGTTTCTTTTCAGTCTCCGTTGTGCCTTCTCAGGTGAGCCCCTGAACGAGGCGAATCCCCCGTGGATGTTGCCCACGGGAAGGGTGTACGGAGAACGATCGTTGGATCGTCTGACCCAGGGAGACCTCATCAGATGCCCCCGCACAGAGAGTTGGGTACCCAGGGACCAGTGTCAACGACTATATGTTCTGTGAGAGCACGTGAGAGTCACGTGAATCGATGTATATCGTTATTCACTAGAATCATACGTGGAAACTTGTTTCTTTCATCGTTTTTGAACGGTTTCGAGAAATATTCGATCTGTCTGATTGTTTCTGGTAATTTTTATTGTAAATTGAGTGTTCGAGGGTTTTGCCAGTTGGTTTTTCGTAAGCTGTATTGTATTGTATATTGAGTTAAAATAACAAAAAATTTGAATACATTATGCGACAGTGAATTTGTGTTTTGATTGTTTTGTTTGTGTAGCAACCAGCGCGTTGTTTGTACACGTGTGCTTAGTATTAGTAACCACCCATTCAAGCGCTATTCATTTTTATCTGTTTTTGGCGATTTATAAGTATATTTCAATGAGTGTGATTATGTTTCTAGTTAATAGATGCACAGTTAAACTACTTTTAAGGATACTAGTTTTCTTTTTAATATAATTGTATTGTAATACTCACGTTTTCTTATAGTGTTAATGTGATTTGCCATTTACCCCCTCAGTCTTTTTATTGGTATAAATTAGTGTTTTGGGTTGGATTCTTGTATTTGTGTAAAATGGTGTGTTCAGTAAATATTATGGGAATTTTTTACTGTATTTTTATTTAATTCAAGAGCGATTTCGCTCCAATGTTTGTTTTTCTTCTAAATGAACTGTTTGGTGGCAAAGATTTGCAAAACGGTTTTCTATAATAATCAGCCATATAGTTAACGAAAGTCTCACACCTATCTATAGTTCTTGCCAGACCAATAAAATCAAGGTAACTGTACCTTGAAAGTTGAATTGTAGATGTTTCTCATCACATGCAACTTTGCATTTCTGCATACATGCAGTTTCTCATGCAACTTTGCATTCCTTTTAAGTTTTAAGCTCTCTGATGAACAACCTACTGTACCCGTCGTATAACTGTTATTCATGATATGTCACTTTCTCTCTTTCTTTCTCTCTCCTTTTCCCCTCTCTCTGCTACTGTATATCTCTTTCACGGTACCCTCCCGCCTTCTACAGTATCCATGATGGCACAGTACCAAGTATCCCTATTACAGTATCTTCTCTAGTGTACCTTGTGTTACGGTTTCTGCAACAATCTTCAGTGTCAATGGTATCTATCCTACCGGTTTCCTCTAATTACAGTACCCCTCTCACGGTCGACCTGCACCCGGGTATTCTCTCCCTTGGTGGCAGCCGTGCCCCTCTCTCCTTTCCTGTTACTGTTATAGTATCTCTTCTGTAACAGTATCTCTCCTACAGTACCTTTAGTGTTCAGTTCTCTCCCCTTCCTACAGTATTCTCCCTGTGACCGAATCTCTCATACAGTATCCTTCCAGACCTTTACAATACAGTAACCTTTGTACTGTCGCCACCGTATTCTCCCAATTACAGTATATCTACAGTATCCTCCATATTACAGTACCCCGTCAGATGGCCGACCTCCACCCGGGTATCCTGTTCCTTATTCTGGTGGCAGCCGTGCCCCTTCAATTCTATCTATCGCCCTCCGCCACTTCTCACGTGAAATTCAGGTTACAGAGGTACGTACAATTCATTTTTGTCTTTTCTCTCTTTTTAGTACTAATACATTGTATGATCATGTCAAGTTCAGATTACAAAGGTATAGCAGAGGACATAGTCAAACTTGTGGTTTGATTTGAATACACGCCACAGTATTCGTGACTATTCCACGAACAGAAACCCGTTTATAGCAATTGCACACATCTGGAACAGAAATCGAATATAGTCATTTATACCGCCAGTAAAACGTAGTTGGCAGAATTTGACTACGCGTTGCTCTATTCGAGATCTTCTATTATTGATTGTGTTCTATTATTTATTCATTGACCGATTCCGTATTCTCTCTAGCGCTTTTTTTGGTCAAAAACAGCATAAATAATATCATTAGTCATAATAATAATAATAATAATAATAATAATAATAATAGCATTACCACTGGAATTCTATCAAAAATAGCCCGATTATTGCGATTTTGACGAAAAAGTAGCTCATTTGGGGTTTTTGTGACTACATGGTCATTCTCTATACGTGTTTTTATTTCCAGATTGACCGATTCCGTGTTCTCGCTGGCGTCTCGTTTCGGTCTGCGGCTGCCCGGAGTAGACAACAGACAGCTGCCAGCTGACAAGACCGAGGATACGGTAGCCGGAATTCTTGCTGTGAAGGAGGTGGAGAAGGCGAAGCAGGACGAAAAGTACTATGGAAGTGGGTTTTGAGATTTGTATATCTATCATACATGACAGTTTCCTTCGGTTATAGAATACAATAGAATAGAATAAACAAATCAAAAGTTTGATGGTAGTTGTCTTTGTTGTCGATGATTCGGCGCCCCCCAAGTGTCAAACTACCGACGTGTTTGGAAACCTTATCAACATCTGGGAAATGCCGAAAAGTGAGGAACTCGTATTATTTCGATCTAATCGAAAAACATGTTTGTTAGCATTGTTAGCAAATATCCTTAGTCAGTTTGAGCACGATTACTGAGGGGTGATGATTGGAAAGCATGAAAACTCCACCATCTAGACAATCTGAGCGAATACGTCAACTGTCGTCTATTCTTTCCTTCTTTCCAGCCGCACAGCATTAGTGTGCGAGTATGGAATGTTCTACCAGATTGAGCCGTTCTCGAGGAAACTAGCTTCATAAGGTTTTCTGACTATTCAGACAATTTCACTGGAGCATGTAACCCACACAAAAAGGGAGAATAACTGAAATTCTTCAACCAAGTCTGTCATCTATTTTCCCTTGTTTCCAGCTTCTAAGCTGGTTCGAGATCGTTCGCCGGCTGTTCAGTTCAGAATTGGAGACGTCGTCAAACACAATGTCAGTTCTCGGGTTCTCGCTGCATTTTAAGTTTTGAAAAGACAAAACTTGCGTTGGAATCTCGCGAACATTCGTGTTTTATCTGTCCTCTTTACGTTGAAAACGCCACGGTTGCCGGTTTTCCAGAGCTTTAGTGGGTGTTTCTTTGTTGACATGTTCTTATCGAACTTGAATAGAAGATGGGAGCCGGCTAGTATATATCGAGCCACTTAATCTTGCCGTTTCGTTTTGATGGTATAGGATTGACACTATTACTCTCTAGCTGGGTTGACATGTTTTTTGGACTTTAAAGTTCAGCAAGAACAGAGCTTCTGTGGTTGCGGAATGCTAGTGTATTTTTGAAGAGTTGAACATTGAGTGGGTGACGATTAAGCTTAAACACATTGAGCGGATGTTCAAGAACTGTATGTGTTGTTTCTCTGCAAACTTTCACAAACATGGTTTATTCTTATAAACTACCCATTGTGACACTTTGAACTTTCGCTCGATGTTTAATCTTGAGTTATAGGTTGTAGCTTAATGCCTTTGAGCTTAATCTTCACCCTCACAAACATTTGTATTGCGGTGTTTGTAGTTTGTAGTGTGTACTCTTTCAGATATTGGGATATCGCGGTGTTGTTATTGGATGGGATTTGACCACCCAGGCGCCCAAGGAATTTCTGGACAAAATGTATGCGATGAAGAAGGTTGGTGCATAGGTGAAAAGTCACGGGTCGAAAGGTTTCTTTTAGGCCCGCGATTTCCGTAGCCGAAATCACCCTATTAGGGCCTACAGGGGGCGCTTAGGTTAACATTTTTCGTCTCAATTTCTGGCATAAGGTTGTTTTTCTTGCTCACTCTTGTGTATATACTCAAGAAATGTGAAAAAAAACATAGATTAGTGCAACATAGTTGCAATCAAAAACAATGGAAAAACTATGTTGATATCGAATTCGCGGCCCTTTTAGGGCCTTTTGGGCCCGCGTTAGCGAAATCACCCGAAATTCCCCTTTTAGGGGCTAATAGTCCCTTGACTTTTCACCTGAGTTGTTGCTCTCTTCTTGCCAGGCGCTGATAATCAACCTATGTAACTGGTAGTATAATTTAGTTTTAAAAATGCATTGCTAAAAATCCTTCAACTTCAAAAATGACATTGTGGTGTATAATTGCTGTGAGTAGCCGATTGGTTGTATCATCTAACATTCCTCACTCATTTAGTGTACAATCAAATTTTCAAACAAAATTCTCTAACTTATTTGGGAACACGTTTCACATGAGAAATTTGTGTGACGTGGTTCGTGTACTTTTGGTGTTATTTTTTCTATCATTTTATTTGATGTTCTAATTCAGGATTGGTCCTTTCTCACGCAACCAACGTTCGGTGTATTGATAGACGGGAGAGACAAGCTGACCCCTTCTCTCGGATACGTACCACAGGTTAGTTATCTATCGGACTATAATCATAGGCCAAGGGTCAATCAGCTAAATTGGCTACACTGAAGTATTGGAAAGAGAGTGAGAGAGAAAATGGGTTGAAGACAATAGAATAATTAATATTAGGGAATATCTAGTTCCACCAGAACTGAACTGAAAGTTCTTATGTGTATGGTTATCGTTCTGTTGTTATTCTCAGAAGAACTTGTGGTCATATACAAGTGCGAATTGTGTCACGCGCGCTTGCGCTTTTCTTTGTCGAAAGTTATGTAAATAAATGGAAATTTATATTTGTTTGTTTGTTATCCAGGAAAATCTGGAGCTTTCATCCGGTCGAATTAACCATGGAATGGTGATCAACTACATGGACAAGTACGATGACGCTAAACAGCGGTTTGTAGTTTGATCTTTGATCTTTTAGTGAAATGTAGTTTGATCCTTTGTTAGTTTGATCACCCTCAACACGTTCTAATGTTTATTTGTTGGGCCTCTAGTCGGTGGTCTTATCAGATAGCACCATACCAGATCTCGACGAGTAATCAGCAACAAGAGCATTATTACTCGGTACGAAAAAGTTGCACCAGACTATGTGTTTTGAAAACGTGTACGCGAATCTAAGTTTGAAAACTGCTCCTTTTCTGTTCTGCCGAAATTGGTTGATTTTAGTAGTTTTAAATGAAAATTTAAAGATTTCTGCGTAATACATTAATCGGATCCTAGTGATATAGCTCAAAAGTTTTGCTAGGATTCTAATTTATAGTTTTTAAAGTAGTTTTTGATTGTAGATATCGCCCTCGTCCCTGGTTGCAGCGAATTTACCCCGATGATTGAGTGTTTTGGGTGATTCGAGACCAAATGGTTACTTTTCCCCGTGTGTCCAGCTGTCTGGTATGATTTCCGACAATAATCAATGTTTCCCAGTTATTTACTTCTTTTGAATTCATTGGGGTGTGCTAGTTTTATTCGTTGTATTCAAACCTGAGGCTTCTAGGTTACCTGAAAAGTTATAATTGGATAACGGACATTTATTGCAACTCGAATTTGGCTTTTAGGTGCATTTTGCAACTAAATAATTGATTTTTGAGCGAGAAATGCTCTATTTCCCGTGCAAAATGTTACAAAGAAGGACGATTAAGTGGACCAATCCCGTGTCAACGGTCCTTTAAACTGCAAGTCGAAAATGTATTGCAGTTTAAAGGACTGAAGCGTTGCGATTGGACAAATTGTTGATGGGTTGTTACCTTGTAACCATCTTTTGTATACATAGTATAGTTTATTTGGTGTTCATACTGCTCGGTGTATTTCCTGTTGGAATCATTGTATTTATTGTACAGTATTCGCTCCGTATTTTGCTTTAATGTAAAATTAGTCTTTGAGGCCAGTTTTTGTATGATGTTTTTACAATATGGACCAAACTACAATAAGTTTGATCAGACTATGTCTTAACACATGATTCATTTAAATTCCATGGTTGTTTGACCCTAGTTTAGCATTTACTAAAACCGGTATTTTTGAATTGCCTCTTTATGAAATAGTCTACAAATTTTTGCGTTGGGTTGTATCTCGGTACGTTAATGTGATATTTCAGTCATTAGATGCGCGTAGTGATTTCAATCGGTGTTGTTCTTTTCCTTTAAAAGGTAGTGTTTGTATTGTTTTAATGAGTTTGTTTAAAAATGATCCCGAATTACTGTTCTTCTAGTTGTTTTATCTACATTCCGTAACGACGTGTTTTAGCAGAATATATTAGTTTTTGGATTCTTGTGTTGCCTTAGAACCTTATAAATGTGTAATTGATTCCATTCTTGTTATGAATTTTCATTGTCTCAGAAAATATGTCTAGCTTACTTTTTCTGAAGCAATGTAAAAGAAATTTATTGTCTAAGATTTGTGTTCAGTTCAATTTTCGGTTGCCCAGTGTTTGAGGTAATCTTTTTGATACACATGTCAAATCTACGCAAACCAGGAAATGATTTGGTTTCAAAGAACAGTTTTTGTTGGTTGGAACTCAACATGGTTCACTTCTTGTATCGTATAGCTTTTACACTATTGTAGAGTAACACGTTTGAACTTTCTAACATAACATGTACTGTCCAACATTATCCATTCATAAACCTCTACAGTAAAGTTCTCAAATTTCCAGGTCAAAGTTTGGTATGCTGGTCTTTTTGAATTTTCTCCAAATTTCGCTATCTTCTGCACCATTGCTAATGCGAACTATGCAAGTTTGAAATCAAAATAATGAATTGTTCATTTAAAATAAACCTGAATGCTTGATGGGTTACTGTAAAAGGAGATCAATTGGTGAAACAGAGTATACGTAATCAAAACGGAATACTGTGGGAGTCTTGCTAGAAATGAAAAAGACTATAAGAGGCGCCCTTTGAGAAGCAACTCTGAGAAACCACTGACTCGGCCCCCGCCGACTGAGTCGAAATTGAGACGGCAACGACATTGTCGCTGCCGTGACAAATTTCACTCATGAAAATAGCATATGTTTTGAGGAGACGCAGGCGGATAAACAACAGTTAAAACTGAGACGGCAACGACATTGTCGCGGCCGTCTCACGTTTTACTCATAGAAGTCTGCACGGTGTATGCTGCCCATAATCGTTCGGTTTCTAGTTTAAACCAACTGCTTTAAAGAAGGACGATTATGTGGACCGATCCCGTGTCAACGGTCCTTTAAACTGCAACTGAAAAATGTATTGCGGTTTAAAGGACTAAAGCGTTGCGATTGGACCACATAATCGTCCTTCTTTAAAAGTCAAATATTTCTGCTGTTCAGATCAAAGTACAGTCATTCCGTTGTTTCTGTAGTTTGATCCCACTGTTTTCACAGTAGAAATTCAAATAATTCATCTTAGTAGATCAAACATCAAACTACAGTTCCAAACTACAAGCCAGATATGGTTATAGTCGTTGCCAACGCAAAAGCGGGATGATACTGTATATCTCACTTTTCGCTGTGTACGCACACATGTCTTTTTTTTTTGTAAAGCTTGACCGGTTTGTGCTCTAATAGCGCAGTGGTTAGCGCTTTGCTACAAATCTTTTGCTCGCAGGTTCGATTCCGGCGAGAGACAGGAATGTATAAATTTGGCATTCACTATACCCCCATTATTTTTGCGTGCCCGGAATGCAACCTCAACTTTCTAGAACATGTTTTGAAACATTGTTTGTTTTGTAACAGAAATTCAAGTAATCTTAGTATTCTTAACGTGGAAGTCTGAGTGAGAATGAAAAAAAACTAAAGGAGGAGAAAAACCTGGCAAATTTCTTCCCGAACCGATTCTTCCCGAACCAAAACCGAACCGATTCTTCCCGAACCAGATGATTCGGTGAGGAACCGAACCGCTTGGGTACTCAAACCGACAGAAAACCGAACCAAACCCTAATTAGTATAAAAAACGAGTGTCAAGAAAGTAATGATTAGTTTTAGAGATCACGTAAACGAAAAATATAAAACAGGTCCAATAAACGGATATCAAGAGAGAAAGGCCAGGCTCGCTCGTTTGAAATATGGCAAAAATCTAGCTGGATTTTCGTGTACTCTATTCAGATGTTTCATCATTGGTAATGAGTAATATTTGTGATACTTTGTGTAATTTTCAACCAAGCGAGATTAGCCTTTATCTCGTAATATACGTTTATTGGACTTGTTTTATATTTTTCGTTTACGTGATCTCTAAAACTAATCATTACTTTCTTGACACTCGTTTTTTATACTAATTGACCTCTTTATCTATAGTTACGGAGAAACTCTTATCAAAACAATATATAACCATGTGGAAATAATGCACGTCATTTTTGATCAAGTTTGACACAGCATTGAGCATTTGGATAAAAAAATGGCACCGCTCGAGGCGGGAGTCGAACCTCCATCCGTTTTCACTAGAACAGAAATTGTATCCACTGCGCCACTCAGACATGTGAATGCAAATGAAAACTAGGCTGTACGCGCAACCGAGTTCTGAGCTGAGAAGTTTAGGAATCAATTTCACGTGATTCTCCTTTTTTCATTTTCATTTTCCCAAAACCGGTCGATTTAGAAGTTTTCCTGAGACCATTTAAGGCCCTATCATCCTTAAAATGAAGTTTGCAACTACGACTGAAAAATACGTATACCCCAACTTTTTCTTCGCTTCACAACAGTGTAAACCGTGTTCAGAAATTCTCAATGAGAGCGAAGCTGTGCCTCGAAAAGAGGGCGGACATTTTTTTGTAGCCGCCGCCGACGCCCCGTTACGGAAGTCATTTTTGCGTGACGTTTACCTTTCCAACTCACGTCAACTCGGTCATTTTACAATTTCCAAAGAGGTTCTATTTCTATCAATCTCTAAGACCTATTTTTGTTGAGCCCAGCAACCTGAAAAGATATATTATCTCGTTTCTCATGTCCATTTGATTACAATTTGAACTATTCTCGAATTTCCAGAACCCTGGTCTTCTCTCCCGGATACGATTCGTGGACAAGTCTGTCAGAGCCTAGGACTGGAAAGATAATAAAAGAGTGATTGTGAATAAATGTGAAGGAGCTGATATTGAAAAATTGCACACAACATACATTAAAAGGAAAACTCGAGAACAAATAATTGTCATAAACATAAACATGGTGTTCACAATTAGTGGTTTCCTCATGAGCTGAATGAGGACACCGTCGGAAAACGTTTGTGGTGGCACTATAGAATAGAATAGATTTATTCGCGATTTTACACGTGACTTTCACATAGTATGTGGCACTCCAAATGGGTAAATGGAGGGAAAAATTGAGAAGAAAAAGGATATGGTTACCCTGTTACGCGCACATAATATTACATGACGAGACGATGGTGATTGAACACTAACACTAAACATTGAACTATTTTTCTATTAACGGTCATTTTTGATAAAAATTATATTTTTGAACAATAACCTAAACAAGGATTTTTATGTTTTTCTATTGAAGATTTGATACGCGTCGTAGTTCAGAACGTTTGTGTAGTTGTAACCTCGTTCAAGTGATAGCGAATTTTGTGCTCCAGGCAGGAATCGAACCTTCGTTCGCCGTGCGTAAATAGAGCTTTTATCCAATCCGCCATTCAGACATGTGAATAGGAATGAAAACCAAGCTGTACCCGCCTGTCATGAGATCTCCATTGGAAAAATGATTCCTACTACACGTTTAACTCTTCTCTCATTTTCATTTTCACAAAACCGGTCTATCCATAATTTTTGCGACACCATTTTCGGTCGTCTCACACGTAATATTCAAATTTACGACACACCTGAAAAATACGTATACCTCAACTTTTTTATGGCTTTTTAAAAGTGTAATAAATTTCGGAATAAGTTGATTTTGAGCAAAACTATGCCCAGATTTGAGGAGGCGGACACTTTTGTCGCCGCTGTCGCCGCCTCCGCCGCCGCCACCGCCGCCCCGCACGGAAGCCATTTCTGCGAGACGTTGGGTCCTCTAACTCCTCTCAACAACTTTTTTCTTGGAACGTGAACTTAATTTCTTGTAGACGTGTTGCCCTTCAGTAATTCATGCAAATATCTAGGGAAATGGTCGACGTACTTTGAAGAAAATTGTGATAAACTGTTTTGTAATGGCTGGAGACCTTTGAACAAGAACTAATCTGCGCAGCGCTCCGCGCTGCGCCCGATAAACGTTACGCAGTCGACCAATTACACTATTAGTTACATGAATTAGGTCGGTTCCAACTTTGTTGGCCTGAATTTGGTTCGGTTCTAGAACGAACCAACTGGTTCGGGAAGAATCGGTTCGATTTTGGTTCGGGAAGAGTCGGTTCGAGAAGGAATTCACCGAAAAACCTAGACAAGCAAGCCTATATTTGTAGTTTGGTGGCATCTGGTGTGCAGATCAAACTACTCAGCTGTATCACTCCCTTATATTGACACGGCTGGAAATAGACCCCGACTGGCGATTAGGCTGTCAGTAACGCGACAATTATTCACTCTTGAGGCAGATTATACTCGGGTAAATGAAGGGACATTACACATTACTAAACTAGCTATCAACGGATATATTCTGAGAAACATTATATTATAGTATAAAAAACGGGTGTAAAGAAAGTAAAGATTAGTTTTGGATGAAACGTGTGCAAAAAATATGAAAGAAGTCCAATAAAAATATTTTGAGGAAAAGGCTAATCTCGCTCGGTTTCAAATTTCAGAAAAAATAAATTAATACCGAGTTTTTTGTAACTGAAAAGAAATCTTCTGACTGCGATTCACAATGATCTAGCTTACACTCTGTTTTTTTCGTCAAGGAAAGCGAGATTAGCCTTTTCCTCAAAATATTTTTATTGGACTTCTTTCATATTTTTTGCACACGTTTCGTCAGGCTCGGTCGGCACATGTCAAATTGGCGGTCGGTGGCGGTCGGTGATATAACTGTGAGTCGACATGTGTATAGCTGGCGGTCGGTAATGAAATAGTATAGGTAAACGTCTAACTGCGGTATTTCTTACCGACCGCCAGCCATGCACAGGTCGACCCACGCCCCCTGCTACTGTAGGGATACACATTGAGACGACAAGAACTATACCCCTGGTTCGATGAGCGACTCGTCCGGCTGGTAAATGTGCTCCAGTAGACTGATCAGTTTGGCGGTAGCCGGGTTGTAGTCATCGTAGGCTTTCATATCCTGAAAATTTGGGGTTTCACAAATTTATAGGTTGAAAAGACGATAAACATCAAACTGAAAAACTACAAAGTGAAAAATCGGAGACATGACGTCTTGGAGACGATCGAGAAAGAACGAAGTCTCTCCCCAATGAAGTGGGGCACAATGTTTCGGAATAATGGGTGGAAATTATTCGAATTTACATACTTTTGTTGTAGTTTGATGTCGTCGCCGTACGATATAATTACAAATTTTGACCGTAAAGGCCCAAACATACTACGGGCGGCTGCGGGCGTCTGCGGGCGGCATATGATATAAGTATAGCGCCCTCAGACTATTGATCGAATGTGCGGCTGGCTGCGGCTCTCGGCGTTTTGGCGGGCATTCATACTTTTGCGGGCAAAAGCGGCTGCGGGCGTCTGCGGGCGGCTGTGGGCGGCCCCGCGCGGGGCCGCCAACAGCCGCAAACAGGGGTAGCGGCAATATTGGATTGATTCAATAGGGCCGCGGCGGCTCTCTGCGTCTGTAAGAATCAATTCTGTAAGAATTCGTCTGTAAGAACGCGCGTACATACTTCAATCAGAGTGCGTTTGCGGGCGTCTGCGTGCGTCTGCGGGGCGGCGCGTCAAAACCACCACTCAGCCGCAGACGCACGCAGACGCAGACGCCCGCAGCCGCCCGTAGTATGTTAGGCCCTCCACACTTTCATCACCGACCGCCACCGACCGCCACCGACCGCCAGTTGGACATGTGCCGACCGAGCCTGAACCAACCGACCGCGTCTTGGTCAATTACCCACGTTTCATCCAAAACTAATCTTTACTTTCTTTACACCCGTTTTTTATACTAATTGAACTCTTTTTCTATAGTTACGAAGTAACGATCATTTTTGATAAAAATAATATTTTTGAACAATATGTTAAAACTATTGGAGTTTTAAACGGCGCCGTAGTTCAGAGCGATTGGCGTAGTTGTAACCTCGTTCAAGTGAGAGCAACTTTTGTGCTGCAGGCAGGAATCGAACCTTCGTTCACCGTGCGTGAATAGAGCTTTTATCCAATCCGCCATTCAGACATGTGAATAGGAGTGGAAACCAAGCTATACCCGCCTGTCATGAGTTCTTCATTGGAAAACGTCTTCCTACTACACGTTGAACTCTTATTTCATTTTTATTTTCACGAAACCGGTCTATCCATGATTTTTCGCGAGACCTATTTCGGCCCTCTCACACGTAATATTCAAATTTCAGACATACCTGAAAAATACGTGCACCTCAACTGTTTTATAGCTTTTCAACAATGTAAGAATTTTTGTAATAAGTTAATTTTGAGCGAAACTATGCCGAGATTTGAGGAGGCGGACACTTTTGTCGCCGGCGCCGCCGCCGCCGCCGCCGCCCCGCACGGAAGCCATTTTCGCGAGACGTTGGGCCCTGTAACTCCTCTCAACAAATTTTACTTGGGACGTGAACTTAATGTCTCTTAGACGTGTTGCCCTTTCAGTGATTGATGCAAATATCTAATAAAATGGTCGACGGACTTTGAAGAAAAATGTAATAAACTGATTTGGAATGTCTGCAGACCTCTGAACAAAAACTAATCTGCGCAGCGCGGAGCGCTAGATATAACTTTTCAATTGATGTTTACCACATTTAGTACCTCAAATTTCGGAGATGAATTGGGTTCACTACAATATTAGTCGGGTACTGAATTTTACCCCTACATTTTTCTAGGATGAATGATGAATGGGTACTACCATCCTATTCTATATTTCTCTTACTCGGTTAATTTCTCCTTTTTCTCTTCTTCTCTCTCTCTGTCGCTCTTTTTTTCTCTCTCACTCTCTCCCACTCTCTCTCTCTCTTTTTTCTCTCTTCTCTCACTCTTTCTCTCTCTTTCTCTCTCTCTCGCATTTTTTTCTTTTCTCACCTACTCTCTCTCTCTCTCCCTCTCTCTCTCTCCCTCTCTCTCTCTCCCTCTCTCTCTCTCTCTTTCTCCCCCTCTTTGTCTCCCCTATCTCTCTCCGTTCCTTCATTTCTCTCTCTCTTTCTCTCTCTTTCTCTCTCTCTTTCTCTCTCTCTCTCTTCTCCCTCTCTTCTCGGCCGCCTCTCGCTTCCGATCTTCCGAAATCCGCGCCCTTCCCCTGCGTCCCTGCGCAGTCTTCTCTGTCTGCGCTCTCGCATCTCACCTGTTCTTTTCATTTATTTCTCGCCTTCCCAATTCCTCCACATCACCGCCTATTTCTGTGCAAATACTCTAATTAATGAGTTTGCCACCTTTTAGTTTGTGTTTTATCTTAATCTTATAATTACAATAATTCAGTACTGAAAAGTAGGTTATATGGGGGGACTTTCTTCGTTTTCTCTTCCTAAAGTATCGTTTTTCTTCAATCAAAAGTTTTAAATGCTTGTTTTTCAAGTTTACTTCACAATTTTTAGTATATTATTGAGCTGTGACACTGGGACTTATGATATATAAGCTAGAAGACGTCGAAAATTTTCATTAATCGAATAATTTTGACCTATCTCGAAGAAGCGATTTGCTATCTTGTTTTTATCTACGTATAGACACTGCACACTGTTTTCATTCAGTTTCTGGCCACGTTATATTTGTTTATCATTGTCTAATGTTTACATAGCTGTAATTTGATCGCCACTTGCAGTTGTTATCACTGATTTACACACTTATTCATTAGGTGTTCATGTCGGTCTGTAGATAAGGAAACTAGGTTAGTGACTTCTTTTGCACTTCTAGGTGGACTAAATAAAACCCTAGTTGTTTACTAAAAACTAGGTCACGTAATTTGTGTAGTTATCATCGAAAAGGCATGAGCAAAGGCCAAAGATGTTCCTGGTTATTGAGGGTATTGGGTATCGTCTTAGAATTATTTATTGTTAAATTAGGACAGGTAGCACTTTTTTAAACGTTGGTTGATATGCCCAACCTCTACTTTTTCCTGAGAATCGTTCACATAAGATGGTTTTCTCTGAAAACGAACCAATGTTTCAAGTTTCAATTGAACTGCATGAATTGTCCAAACTTTGAGCTTTTAGTTTAGTCTAACGAAACTAACCAACTTTTCTCAACCAAAACCAAACTATTTGCCTAAACGTGGGCAGTTTCCCCGATTGGAAGTCAATTGGAATGTTGGAATGCCTGTTTACACCTCCATGTTTGTTTGCTCGGCCCAACCCCGATTCAGAAGACATTATCTACTTTGGATCGAACACCTCGCCATATACCAGTATTAACCAGTTGATACTGATTTTGTATCAAAAATCAGGTAATTTCCAATAATTACCATAGTATAAGCAAAACGTAATTTGTTTCCGTATTTTTGTCGATACTCGGACAACATTACTGGCGTATGGCCTAAACCTAAACATTTCAGAATTCAGAAGAAATCATCAACTTTGAATTGAACACCGAGAGCTAAGGTTCTGAGTGCTGATACTGTCATTGTATTTGTAATTTGTAGTATTCTCTTCCGACCTTTCAACGTTCACTTCAAATTAACGAATGGTTGAAGAACGCTATAGTCAAAAGTTTACTGTAGAACTATAGATTGAAGGAACTATCTATAGTTCGGAGCCTCAGGCATTCAAAACGATTAGTCCAATTCAACTCGTGTATTTTATTGTGCTGCGAGCTCGATGTCAGCGATCTATAAGCATAATCGAAATCGTACACCCTTTGTAAGATACTCGCGGGGTTTTTTCCCATTCTCAGAGAACACAGACTCACTTTTCTGTACTCCCACCCTCCATTCCACAGGTTATAGGCTTATGTTTCCAACTAACATACCGTGGGAAGCTCTCAGTTGACAGTCAGTAGTTAGAGTTACGGAAACATAAAGTATCAAACGAAACATCAATCTTTGATTTTTTTCAGTTATAAGACCTAGGATCAAGTTGTTTGGTGTTAAAAGTAACTTCTTAGCCCATCTTCAGTGTTATTTTTTATGTACAATACAAGTAAATGTTAATATTGTGAGGTATTTAAGTATAGAATTCCTAACTACCCAGGTCCATTTCCCCTCTCTTTCCCCATTTTTGGAAGACGTTGTCTGAGGCCATCCGCGGTCCTCATCGATCCCTCTAGACTCCCTCGCCCTCTCTCCATTCCCACACTCTCTCACCGTAATCCAGACGAGAGAGTACGAGGACAGAGAGGGAGCCAGACGCGGGTCGATACAAACATGCAAGCACATGCACTCGGCCGCTTTCCTCACTCATTTTGCCACCGAAATACCTTACTTACGGACCTAGATACTTAGATTAGGGGTATTAAGGTTTAAAGTAGGATTTTGGTTATAAAACTGGAATAATACATGAGTACATGTATTATCTACACTACATACCAGTTTTACAACTGAGCGATGATTTTCTAGACCCTACAAATTTTTCTACACTTACTACATTATGAATCGTAGAACTATGTAGTTTGTAGTCTCTCACTGTCTGTTCTCTCGTTCGTCCCTCTCTCTCTCATATCTCTTCTCCTTTCCCATCTCTTCTCTCTCTCTCTTTCTCTCTCTCTCTCTCTCTGTATCAAATTCCCTCTACTTTCTCTGTCTTGTTTGACTTCCCGAACCACTTCTATCCCATAGAACACGTGCAATTCGATTGAGATATTTGCGCCGGCTAACTTCCACCAAACCAAACAATGACTCAACCAATTCACTTACTTTTTAACGGTTATTGTGATTAGGATCGATTTTTTATTTAACTTCACCCTTAAATTAAAAGTAACAGTTTGATTTGTCGCTTTGTCACAGATATTGGATATCTTTGAATAAGATAGCATTTAGGGTTTGTGAAGAGTTTTGAACTCACTTCTGCAAAAAGCTTGATTTCGTATACTTACTTAGTTTTTAAAGTATACCCAGAAAAGATTATTGAAAAAACTTCTAGACCCGAGTTCTTCTTCTTCTGGGAAAATTCCCGTTTAATTCCTCGAAAAACCGATCTATTTCCTTTCTTTCGTTCTTTCATGTTTTTCCGACCACCAGTCTCCTATTGATTTCGGCTTGTTTTCCCCTCATTTCTCCCTCCTTTATCGCAAACCTTTCTTATATTTCTGAATTCACATGGAAGATGCCTGATTAAAGGACTAACTATCGGTTTCAGGTAGTGTTGTTTTTTAGTTGAAAAGGTTACAGTATCTGGGAAATATGAAATCTAAACTCCTGAACATCACCACATACACTAGAACAGGCTGAACCCTCCTGTACTTGTACTTGTATTTGTAGCGAAATTTGTTTACTGTTTCACTAAAAGTAAAAGTTATAATGAATTTTGCTGGTTATATATATATATATATATATATATATAACCAGCAAAAATGATGATCTATATATATATATATATATATATATATATATATATATATATATATATATATATATATATATATATATATATATATATATATATATAGATCATTTGCCCTTTTTCATATTTTCATGGTTCGATTAGCACTTGACTGTGTAACCATATATCAGGATATCAGCTGTGCGCCGGCTCTCATAAAAAGTGTCTTCGATTTCACGTAAACATAACATATCTTTTCGTAAACATCGGTTTGTGATGATTCGATTTGAACATTATTGGCCCGCTTTGACGCTTCAAGGTATTAAACAGATATTTTAATTGAAAAATGTACTTCCCTACCTCCCTATGTACACACTACGTGAGCGGTTGAGTCGAAAATTATATTTCTCATATTTTTATAAACTCTCGGCTCAGCCTTTTTTTAGTTTTCAAGGTGGTTGGATATAAAGTTTCAATAATAAGTTGGGCTTTTTCCTACAAGCTACAAGCATCGTGTTTTTCTATGATAGTTTCAACTTTCTAGTTTTTCTCCAAATCTAATGCATAACATGGCCTATTTGACTGGTGTCTAGTAGTTTTTCTATCCAGCGAGGATGAAAAGATAAACGTTCATGGGAACATCGTAATGTGTAGCAGGATTACACGCATGAATCATGGTTTATGACGTCGGGTTCCGTTTGGACTATCTGCTATTCTCTTTGATGAAACACGAAACGACACAAAAGTAGGGATGTAGGAGCTTCTTGTATGGATTGGTGTTGGAAATGCGTTATAACGTTATCGATTTTTTCGATTTTCGAATGTCAACTTCATTTGATAATTGATACAGGTAGATTTGGTTACACGGCGTGTAAGCCAATAGCACTCTTGCTCGTTGGACCATCAGGACGCGGAGCGGTCAGCTCGCTCGCGTCGCAAATAAACAAGGATTGGCGTTCGGCCGCACTTTCCTCGAAATGTTTAAAAATATGAAAAGGTTTTCAAACGATTGAAAATTTGTTTCAAAACAAATAGAGTATTTTAATGGTCTTGATATCAACGAATCACGGAAATAAAATATAGCATAAAAATATGAATAATAACTTTCAACATTGTAAAAACACGATACTTCAACAAACTATAACCCGAAACATGGCAATAACAGTATAATCAACAACAACGAGCGAGCAAAACAACATTCTGTAGCATAACCGAAGAAGAAGGCAAAGCTCCGTGGGCGATACGACGAGAACGAAGAAAGTGGAGAAGAGGTGAGGCGGCCCAGATAGTGTGTAACTGTAAAACATAACGTGTGACTGTGAAAATATAAAAAGTATTGGGTAATATTGATTAGGAAACTTGTTAAACGCAGGCAAACAGACAGTAACTTTCCTTTTGGGCACCCAAGCACAACTCAACAAGAAATGAATCTTGAGACGTCGGAAAAAAGACACAGTTTTGTATCAAAAGATAGGTTTTAGCCTAAAAACTATGGCTTCGTGTGATTACGACGTCGTTTTGTGGATTGCCAGAATACAAAGTTATTGAATTTGCGATTGACGAAAAGTAGTACTTAAAAATGGTACAACAAACATAATATACCTATTTTCAGACAGAAACGCCAGAGAGAAGAACCTTCCGGAATCGTCATGTGACGAAGATTGCTTGATGATTGGCGGAATGTGTCACGCGAGATCTGTAATTCATTATTGAATCAGCTGTTCTCTACGAAAACTCAATTATTTCCAAGCTATAATTAATATGAAATACGTATATTTATATATCATATATAAGAAAGCAATATTCAACCACTTTTTTCAGACTCCACCGTCATTCATGGAAAGCCGTAAAAATAAAGTTATATTCGAATCTTATTCATATTATATTCACAAAAAAGACACTTACGTCATGATAAGCTGCATTTGGGGCAACGTCTTGAGGCAGCTTCGTGGAATTGGCTTCGCATCCGGAATAATCTAAAAAACAAACAAATGAATGTGTGTACATGTCGAACAGGTAGTTCTTATAGCAAAACGCCTCAGACACAGACAAGTATCTCGCCAGGGGGTCCCTTATCGCCATACATCAGTAAGATCCGACAAAGCGACAAAAAGTAATCCGTTTTCAGATGTAAACACGTGAAAATTTAGGATTTTTACAACAAAGTAGACCGATTTTCATCCTTTCGGCTGAAAAGTAGTCTGTTTTTCGCACTTTTCTGACTATTCGGACAACCTTGCTGGTGTATGCTTATCGCGCAGTACATAGCGTCCAGACGGTTCAACAGCGCATGATAAACTATCGAATAATAAACTCACAATTATCCTGATATGGATCCGTGTACATACAATCGATCCGCCAACTGTTGAACTCACTCAATAAAAGCTTGAATGGACCGATATACCTGAATGATGAAATATTTATATATATATATATAATTTGATAGAACGAAAAATAAATAAAAACACGATGAGAAATAGGAATAACTTGAATTAGAATGAATATAAACATAGTTTGAAAGCTTACTTCGCAAATATCGGTGAAATAAAATTAAGAAAATAGCAGGTTCAACTTTATTATGTTAAAAAACACGATTTATGTTGCATTGCATGACCGCCATTCCACTATTGTAAGCCAAATTATAATGTGAAACGGATTTTCTATGCAGAACAAAAGCAGTGTACACTTTGGTTTTGAATAGTGATTAACTATGAGAGAAATAATAATTAATTACGAAATGAGAAAATGTTGAATATTCTAATTGAATTGAAACTCTGAAAATTCGCTAGCGCGTTTGGTGCAGCTAAGCTAATGCACGAAAAAAACGTCAATCCTACACGCGTTTCGCGCCATAAGCCGTTTGAATTAATTGTAAAACCAGTCGCCCGCACATGCGGCGCATCGTTGTGAAAAATTGGTCGAGTTTACACGCCGTGGTTAGTTTTGATGTATTATTCTCTCTCTAGCTGTGGATTGTGATTTAATGATTATGACCAGACCACCAGACTCTTATTTCTGGTTAGTATTTGATTAGCCTAGCAATATAGCAATTAACATCTGTTATAATTTATATTCATAATCAACCATTTGAATAACCCTCTAACCTTTCTTGTGGGACTTCTCTTTCTCTAACTGTCTCTGTTTGAATTCTCGGACTTTATATGCATTCTTTTACCTATTGCAGTTTTGTCGATTCATTGATGTTGTTTGTGTCTAATTTTTCCTTATTGTTATATGTTTACACTGTTTCGATTTCAGTTTTCTCTCCAACTCTCTGGGTCCCCTCCACGTTTCCTTTTTCTCTGCGAAAAAGTCGGTCGTTTTTCAACTACAAACTACAGAGGTCACAGAAGAACAAAGGTCAAAGATCGAAGATGCAGACGTTTGAGAAGGCCCTCCACGCCCCGATGCCCTTCACCACTGGAGGACAGACTATTTCGGATAGGTTGGTTTTTAGTTTACATGGAGGTTCAAGAGTAATAATTGTACTTTAACCCCCCCCCCGTTCCAGGGTTTTCATCTTTTGATTTAGGCTCCGATATATTGAGGTACGAAAGTATGTTATTGTTTTACCTCCACCCTTACCTTACCTACTTGCTCTTATTTTACCTTGATTAATGTTTCGTTTCGTCTGGGATATGGGAAAGCCCGGTTTTATGCTGGAAGTTTTAGTTTATCCCCCCCCCCCCTTTTTCCCGAAAAAAAAGGTCCAGTTGTACTTAAATTGAGTCCTATGAGTGTGGAGTGAGGGTCAAGGTTTTCATAACAAACAACAAAATAACATGATCATTTTTGAAATGGTCGCACATAAGAGTGACGTCATTTTGTGTTTTATTTGCACTGCATAGCCCATCTTCCCTCTTCTTATCACCCCTGTTCTAACGGCATTTATCTATTGCTGCCAGCGCCCTATTGCCACTCGTTTTCCCTGATTTCATCGAAATTCGGACAGAAACGGTTCATTTCTACTCAACGCGTCATGCCCTTCAGGTTGTGTAGTTTTTCTCACATCATTTGGTTGTTTCGAGATTTGTAACCATTTTAATGTACTATTGGGTCGATTCATTCATTCGTCAAGATAGAAATTGGGAAGCTGGCTCTTTAAAGAAAGACGATCATGTGGTCCAATCGCAACGCTTCAGACCTTTGAACTGCAATACATTTTGCGATTGCATTTTAAAGGACTGTTGACACGGGTTCGGTCCACACAATCGGCTTACTTTAACTTTGTAATTTGAAGGATTTGGGAAGTATTTCATAGGTTGGGTTACGATGAGTCACAATTATGAGTGTAGCATAGTCACGTGAGTATTTCGCAAATCTCACCGAAATAATTTTGCTGTTACTGATACTGATTCATTGCAGTAGGAATCTATTAGTTGGAGTGATCTGGTCGCTCAAAATATTTTTTGAGACAATGATCTCAAACACAGCACAGCAAATTGACACTTTTTCTAGATGTGTTCCATAAAGATCAAACTATAAACACAGCATAACAAATTAACATCTTTTATTGATTGTTATTATTTCCAGACTGACAGCCGCCAAGCATTCTCTGGCAGGAAGCCAACTGGGAAAAACGATATGCAAGGCAACCACGGAGGAACTAATGGCGCCCAAGAAAAAACATCTCGATTGTTGGTTTTATTTGTATAATTTTTAATAATACAATAATAACATAGTAGCATACTCCAGTAAGGTCCGACTATTCGACGAAAAGTACTCCGAAATCGGGGATTTCGCATCAAAAAATAGACGAATCGTCTCGTTTGCGAAGTGAAAGTAGCCCGTTTTACCATTTTTTATGGCTATTCGGACAACTGTACTGTAAATATGTGAACGATTGCGATATTAGTGGACGATCATATAGTTTTCCTTTGTTTTCACCTCGGGGATGAAATTCGAAAACGAACGTCGTAGATTTTTCTCCTTCTTTTTTTGTATAGTTTGGACGTGAATTTATTCGCTTGTTTTCAGATCTTCTGCATTGTACGAATGAGCCAAATGTGTCCATTCCATCAATGGCAAATCTTCTCATTGAGAGGTTAGTTGCGAAATTTAAAAAAAAACTGTGAAAGTGCTATGTTTTGTTCTATGTTCTATAAATCTATATTGAAGTATAAATTTCTAATAGGAAAACAGCAACCTTCGCCTTGTCATACTTACACTTTTTGTATAACTTTAGAAATGTCTTTGAAAAACATTTTGAGTTGAGGATATATGAGATGAACGAGATCATTTCTTTGTAGTTTGACATGTTTGAAATCGGGTTTTCGCAATTTGATGTGTTTATAAGCTTGTTTATTGTTAGTGGTTATCTTTCGTAAAGTGTTGTTTATTTGGAAATGAAAAAGTTTGAGTTGATAGAATTACATGAGTTTGTTTGGCTGCTACTTTTGTAGTTTTATTTATGTAGTTATGCGAGTTTTATTCATCGAATGAATTCAGAACGCAGCATCCCAACTGGACCATTGTCTACAAGGCCCTCATCACAATACATAACATAATGTGCTACGGGAATGAGGTTAGACAACTTTTCCAAATTATTCATGATCTTTTTTTCATATTCATTGTCATACAACAGTAAAGTTGTCCGAATAGTCAGAAAAAATCGAACAACGGACTACTTTTTAGCCGAAAATAAGCCAATCGGTCTACTTTTGAAGAAAAATTCTTAATTTTCACGTGTTCACACGTGAAAACGGCCTACTTTTTGTAGCTTAGTCGGACCTTACTGTGGTATGTTCATTGTAACAAAATTTGATTATGTTATGGGGTAGTTGCGATTGATGTAGTTGTGCAGTAGGAGAACAGTGAGGTCGTTCGATTCTTACTCTCAAGGAAAAAGGTTTTCTATCAAAGTACATGAAATTTTCGATGAATGAATGAAGTTATGAATAAATGTCGTTTGAAGATAATCAATTGTTTAATAGATAAATATATGTAGTTTAATAGCTAATAAGTAGGCAAATACATAAATATAAGTTAACTAGCTCTACTACATCGTAAATGGTTATCCATTACTGATTCTATGCACAATCTCGTTGTTTTCAGCGTTTCTCCCAGTATTTGGCCTCGTGCAATACCACCTTCAACCTGGGGAACTTTCTCGACAAAAACAGCACTTCCGGTAGGCACTTTTGCAAGTATTTGGTGGTTTTGTTCACTAATACGCCTAAGTTGTGGTTGTTTCTAACTCTGTATATTCATGTTGTAATTTGGTTGTCGCATGATGGCGGTGGCAAATTTTTGGTGTTATGGCAGATCGAACATGGGCATCGAAACACTGTGTATATTGCACTTAATTGATGCTCATACTACTGTGTCTGTGTAATTTAAACTTTAAAATACTGCTTGTATACTTGTATTGCACGAAAGATGAATAGAAATGAGTATTTATATACATTTTACATTATCTGACTTTTGTGGAGATCACTTGGGAGCCTAAATAGTTTACAGTAATGGAAAGATGATGTGATGGTTTAAATAACCATTTCTCTAACATTCAAAAGTCAGCTGATTTATGTTTATTGTCTTGATTGATTGATTTGCACGATCATTTTGCATGTGTCACGTTTGAGTTGCTTGTTTGATACAGGACTGCGTGGTAGTTCTTCGTCTTCGCCCAACTACAGTTATCAGATGAATCCCGGCACTTGGTATCCAGGTGCGAGACGCGTGCAAAAGATGCATATCGATTTTTTGGTTGTACATCCCGACCTTCCGATCCTAGCCTGCGTCTCCTCCAACTCACGCTATTTCTCCGCTCCAACATACCGCCGGGATACAAGTATGGCGAAATAGCGAGGTAAAGCGAGAGACGCAGGATGGGATGAAGGTGTCGGGATGTTTCGGAGCACGTTCTGTTTTTGGAGAGAAGATTTTTTGTTGCGTTGATGTGCATGTGGTGAATTTGTCGTATAACCAACTAACCGAATACTAACCAGTTGCTTGTGGATGATATGTGAAGTGCTGGTTTCTTACGGAATGAGCAGCTAACGAGTTTGTTTTGGATTCTGAGTCAATTATAACCTTCTCCTACCCATACCTATTCAAAAACCCAATAACCCTCCAACTTGAAAACCTATTAACCTATTCACAATGAAACATCTAAATATAAAACAAAAACTAAAGTTTTTATTTCTTTGTAATTATGAAAATTCCAGGCCACGACACGTATACATAGTGAAAGTGTCTTTTTAAATGAAAGATCAAAGTATATTTTCTTCCAATAATATTTGATCTATATAATCGTTGACCTTTCGCAGGCTACGACATGTCTCAGCACGTGCGCCGCTACGGGAAGTACATTGGGGAGAAGATAGCCACCTATCGAGTCTGCGCCTTCGACTTCTGTAAGGTGAAAAGGGGACGGGAGGACGGACTTCTCAGGACTATGCACACTGATAAGGTTGGTTTATTAATATTAATAATAATAATAATAATATTATTAATAGTTTATCATCTACGTTATGGTGAATCAACAAATAATGAGTTCCAGATGATTAGGATTGATGAAGGTATGTACTTTTCCACGGTGTCTTCAATGTTTACCGATTGACGCATTGAAGTTAACGGGATTTCCTAGTTTCACATTAGAAACGTGCTCAGAAAAGTATCCGGTTATTTTTTCAAAGATAGAGGAAAGTTCTTGATTTACTTATATGTAGAAGAAGAAATGTTCGCAAAGTTAAGTTCTGGGTGAGGTGTAACTGAAACTGGTTTTGACGTTGATCTTGATCTGATCTGTGCCAAGAAGAAGTTTCGATCTCTGAAAATAACCGCAAGGTGTAATTCCGAATGATTATTCGAAAATGTATGGTTTTTGAGGTCAGCTCCTGTTAGCGCGTATTGATCAAGTGATGTACTAATTTCTTCATTTCCAGCTGCTGAAGACTCTTCCCATTCTCCAGACTCAAATCGATGCTCTTCTGGAGTTCCAGGTTGGTCTAAATAACGTTGTTTATAAACTTTTCTTTTTTTCCGAGCTGCTCTCAGGTTGTAGGAAGCAGGATGCAGGACTAAGGTTTTTCATGACATATTTTTCGTTGTGTGTTTCGAGTAGAGATATATAATATCCCCCCCCCCTCTTTCGGAAACAGGATTGCAACTTGCAACCAACAAATTTCATTCGAAATTGGGATTTTTGAGGTATTCTCCTTCTGACCCTCGATCAACAGCTACACTGACTCTGCTAGAAATTATAAGGAGTTTGTTTCTTCAATCTACATGTAACGTATTGCACAATGTAATAGATGCGTATCGATTGATTGTTCCAGGTTTCCTCCAGTGAACTGAACAACGGGGTCATCAACTGCTCGTTCATTCTGCTTTTCCGCGATCTCATTCGACTATTCGCCTGTTACAATGATGGTCAGTTTTCTAGTTTTTTTTTGTAAATTGTCATTGATGATATTTTTCATCAGTTATTCAATTTTGCATGAAAAAGTACAATGTTCCCGATATTGGTTTGAATGACTTTTTTCGGAATCGGAATAGTTGTTATTGTTATGTCACGTGCCCGTTTGCATTGAGTTTTACCGTTTTACGTGTATCTGCCAACTTTAACACTGAAAATGTACCAACTATTTGATTAAGCTACCTAGAGATATGTGCGGCATATATACTCACCCAAAACTGTCGCCAAGCAGTGAAATGGGTTTTCGCAGATTGCTCAACTTTTAGGTTTGAGAACAGCTCTTTTTACTGTTCTGCTTCTAACCAAGGTCGAATTTGTTATAGTTCATCACTTTAATGAATTTTGATTTCAGGTATCATAAATCTGTTGGAGAAGTACTTTGACATGAACAAGAAGCAGTGCAGAGATGCGCTCGACACGTACAAGGGATTTCTGGTTGGTTTCACTCGGAATCCGGATAAACATAGAACATTTCGTTAGAAAAAAGTTAGAATCACATCTTGTGGTATATGATATAAATGATTCAACTTAACCTTATTGCGAATGTATATCACCTCCCGAGCCTTTTTTTGGGATAAAAACTACTTTTTTGGTGAAATTTATAGTCCGATCATGGCTTTTTGCATCGGCTTAGCAGTCGATGAAATGTTTAGATGACTCATCTAAAGGATGAATTAATACAGTTGGATTTGTCTGGTTCCAATCAAATATCGATTAAGTACCCGATATAAAATATCGATTTTTTCAGACACGTCTAGACAAAGTCTCCGAATTCCTTCGCGTAGCCGAATCAGTGGGTATCGATCGAGGGGAGATTCCGGATCTCACGAGGGCCCCCGCCTCTCTTCTGGAGGCGCTGGAGGCACATCTCATTCATATGGAGGGAGGACGACCACCGGCACCCACACAACAGGTAGTTACATTGATAATAATAAAAATGATACTAATAATAATGATCAAAGAATGCCTCAAATCACCCAAAGAATGCCTCAAATTTTGTGATTTTGGGTGAAGAAGACTCTAAATAATGAATCCGCATTCACTCAACAGGTAGGGGGGTAGTTACAGTAGTGATAATATTACTCAGCCCAGTAAAGTGGTTCGATTAGTCGGAAAACTTGAAAAAAAAGGTCAAAAGGAACATTTTTTTCCGAAAACGATAAGAGTTTCTTGATTTAAAATCATTCATATGGAGAAGTTAAGTCTGTAGCTCCGAATGGACTATTTACTTACGCAAGGTATGACTTATGATGCAAAAATAGTCTGTTTATTCACTCAATTTTATCGTAACTTCGAATAACAGGCTCACTGATTTCTTCTTTTTCAGTCCCAAGCGGTTCAGTCGCAAGTCAACAACTTCTCAATTTCCGGCGGTTTCCAGGTGAGTAACTGAATCAGTCGTTCGGGTTATTTTTTGTTTTAGTATTTGCCTTCGTTCAAGCGCCACTCTAAACTCGGACCTCTACCTTCCATCACGTTTCAATTGTCGCATTGACGCCAATAGAGATTTTCCCGTTTCGGCCTCGTGTACCAGTTCGGCAAATCATCAGGCGGATAGCGGATTACAGAAGCAACCGGGTTGATATCAACCAAAAGTCAACCCGGTTGCTTTTGTAAAGAAAACTAGGTTGATTTTCAAAGCAAACGGGTTGATAATGAAATCAACAAGCTCTAGTACTTCACAAAACTTGGTTGCTTTTGTGAAGGAAGAAGGTTGGTTGGTTCTAAAAAGGAGTTTGGTTGCTTTCTGACAGCAACCGAATTTTCTTTACAAAAGCAACCGGGTTGCTTTTTGGTTGATATCAACCCGGTTGCTTGTGTAATTGGCCGACAAATCATGATCTGTGTACTACAGGGTTTGCGACTTTACAAAGCAAGCATGTACGGCGTAGGCTCCAACTGGCTATGTTTGTGATTTGAGCCCATTCTTGCTCTGTCGAAAGTTATGACTTCTGGCGTATATCGAATTTAAACTACATTTCATCTGTGGACTGTGGTCATCTCCTATGTTTCGGTCTATTTTTGCTACGTTTATTGATTGAGCGTGTTTATCGATTTTCTTTCTCAGGGTCAGCCGAGTGTGGCCGAGAACGAGCGTCAGCGCTACATTGAGCTGGAGAAGGAACGACTGAGACAGTTCGAGGAACAAAAGAGACAGCAGGGAGCAGCACCAGCTAGTGGTTCGTTATCGATTGATATTGATTCGGTTACTTTTATTGATTTTTGGTCAATCCACTGGTATAGCTGTTGAAATAGTTATAAAAGTAAAAAAAAAAGACCCTCATTCAGTTAAAGTCAGGTCATAGTGGTTGGTTATCGATTGGTATTGATTCGGTTACTTTTATTAATTGTACCCCGGGAGTTCGTTAACGATTTGTGTAGATTTTAACACGACCACTTTTTTTTGAAAATGAACAAGGACCAAAAGTACTTGTTGTTTTTTCGGTTGTCAAGACTATTCGGCCTTCTTTGCTGGGAGTTGTACTCTGATCCGTCAAGCACATCAAAAGCTCTGAGCAATACTTGGCTCAATTCACAAAGAGTAGCACGTAGCGAACCAAACCAAATGATAGTTTAAGCCCGTCTTTTTCCGTGATCGTCGTGGGATAACCCAAACATTTCTCCATGCACTTTTGTCTGAAATGAGTTTTAAAAGGCCGATTGCTCTATCTATAGTTAGTTTTGTTTACTTTTCTTTTTATGTCAATATTAATATTCTTATTTCCAGGCAATGTCTCCCAATTCAATCCTTTCGCGGCGGACGCCTCCTCCAATGGAACAAATGCACCCAAAACGAACGATGACCTCCTCGACCTTTTCAATGCACCCACGCAGGTTAGTGATAGTATTATTATTAATAATAATAATAATAATAATAATTTTATTGCTCATAGATATAAGATATTGTGGGAAAATGGGGTAATAATGATACAAATGGGATGACAATAGATGAAATGTGAAAGTTACTTGTAACGTGCAACTGGAAAGTTACTTGTTTCACTGGGTTCTGATTTCTGATTCTGTTCGATGGTTACTCAGAACAAGCGTCGTTGCAGAACAGTAATTTACTGTTTATACAGCGTGGCTGTCATATATATTGATTTCCCCTCTCGTCGTCTGACGTCTCTTCGGGGATATCTCCAGATTTGTTGCAATACAGTCTCGACCAAACGCGAATTGGTAATTATCAGCTTATCTCAGACCATAGGCTGTTAATTACAAATTCGCGTCTGGTCAAAACTGTATTGCAACAAATCTAGAGAAATAGTGTGCCCCGAGAGACGTCAGACGACGAGGGGGAAAATCAATATATATGACAGCCACGCTGTAAAAACAGTAATTTACTGTTTTGCAACGACGCTTGTTCTGAGATGGTCTGAGTATTGTTGTTCATCGTAATCGCCTTCAGCAGCAACAACAACCGGCCGGTGTAGATGCGACCAACCCGTTCGCCCAGTTCGCCGCCGCCCCGGCAGCCAATCCAGGGACCTCCATGTACCCACAGATGGGCGGAGGCGGAATGAATGGTTGGTTTGGGTTTTCTAGATTCTAGTTTCTAGATCTGGCGAATTGCCAATTACATAAGCAACCGGGTTGATATGATAGCAACTGAATCGCTTTTTTAAAACCAACCAAACTTTTTTTTTACAAAAACAACCGAGTTTTGTGAAGTAACACAGGGAAATAAAAACCGCTAATTGACAGCAAAGTTACTGCAGTTCTACCCCGGTTTGACTGCCGATTTACCGCTGGTAGTACCGCGGTACTACCAGGGGTGAATCGGCAGTAAATCTGCAGTAAACCCGCAGTAACTGCGCAGTAAACCAATTGATATTCAAATCTACCACAAATAATCTAGAATAATACTTTTTCAAAAAATAGTTTCATTTAACGCAATAGGAGCGCTCCATGCTCCCTATCAACGTCAAAGGAAAATAGGATACCTTTCTGTTCTCGAAAAGTACCTCAAACTTGGGTAATTAAACCGAAATCAACTCAAACCTCAACGACTAGTGATGGAGAAGTCCGTACTTAAGTAGGGGCGGAAATTTTTTTTTTCAAAATTCGTTTTTAAGGGTGAAAATGCATTCAATTTTCCAATATGCATGAATATTAGTTGTACATCAGGATATCGGAACAAATTTTTGGACAATCATGAATTGGTAAAGAAATTGAAGCGATGAGCCATAACTATGAAAGTTCTTCTCTTAAATTTCCATTATATGGTTTTTCATCATGATTTTCTAAGTAAAATGTCAATTCATTCCATTTTAAACGATTGAATACTCATATTGTAGAAATGCAGTTGTCAGGAACTCATCATAACGATCGAAAAAAAGTTGAACTGTCAGACTTGAAAAAAATTATCTGCTCATTTTCTCGGAACTGATTTGTATAATCTCCGATACGTTTATCCCTTCAGTTTTTGAGTTATAATATTGAATTTCCACACGAAACACGCACTTTTGAATAGTTTACTATGAATCTACTGCGGGTTTACTGCACGTTTACTGCGGGTTTACTGCACGTTTACTGCGGATCTAGCACGGGTTCGCCTTACTACGGGTTCACTGCGGATTTAACCCTGGTCACGAAATTCCTATGTATAGAGCTTATTGCTTTTATTATCAATCCGGTTGATATTCTAATCTGCCTGAATTCTGAATATCGCCAACTATTTTGAAAACTCGAATGAGTGTCATGGAATTGAACTGTTTTTTTTTAAGATCCTTTTTTCCTAATTCCCTCATGGGTTCTAGATATCCGGTTTCTTCTGTATTCCGCCGCATAATGGTGTTTTTTCTAATTTTCATTTTCTAGTCGGATAAACAATTGTTCAATTATGCTTGGTTGCACGCATTTCTTCAGTTCAACCCCCGCGTACTGTGTATTGGTGGTTGTTTTCGTGCCTCAGAGTATGGTTGTGTGTTGTAGTTGCCTCCTCGTCTACTGTATCCTACAGTAACCAGCCGCTGCAGTACACCCAGCCAGCCATGACGTCATATTCTCAACCGATGACGTCATCAGCCAACGGATTCAGCGGAGTCGACTTCCAACGCGCGTTCTCGGCCAATCCACAGCAGAATGGAGGTCACCAGAACGGCATAGGTGAGGGGGCGGGGCTTAATATAGGTGAGGGGGCGGGGCTTAATTTGCGGACGACCTAACAGATATATCTAAGCAGTAATTTCGTCAGAGGTTGCTGTTGGTAGTTTTGTTGGGTAGTTGTGATGTGTTTTGAGACCAAACTACAACTACAACATAGATTTGCACATACCTCATGAGATCCGCCAGACACAGTCATTTTGATATCTCTACGATGAAAACGAGGTTGAGGAACCGTTCTCAAATGAAACTGCCGTGCTTCTCTATTGTGATGTTGTTGTCATTGATATTGTTCATACACAAGGCGACTTTGTTGTCCACAGAAAAATCAGGTGTTTCATCTGGATAACTTCATTGAGAAACAGGTTGGGAAATGAGTTTTTAGCAGTAAAGTTAGACAATTTTTGGAATTGAGGTGGTTTGAAATCCCGATTTCGAAGAAAAACTGGTAAGTCGATGAATCATCCAACAAAGTCGCCCTGCCTTTGATATTGTTGTTGTTCTCGTTGTTTTCTGTTCCAAGTTCAGATATTGATTTCTTTAGATGATTGTGAATATTATGTTATGTGTTGTAGTAGTGTTGTTGTATCTCGTAGTGTATTATCGTTGTTTATATAGTGTACTTACTTCTCTGATTTGTACTTTGACCCTTATTTTGTACTTTGATCATCTTGTCTCTCTTGAGAACCCGCCGGAGACACTAACCCCTTCCTGAGTGGGGCCGCCGCCCCAGAAGCCCCAGCCGTGGCCCAATGGCAGCCGGACTTTGGGGCGCCGCCCCAAAACGCCTCCGTCAACCCATTTGCCGCTGAAACACAGCAGAATCAGCAGAGTTAGTTTTATGTTTCATCGTTGGGTGAAAAAAGTGTATTACGATTCTATGTACACGTTTTAAACAGTTTAGAAAATGCATTGATAAAATGGGTTTTTACTTAGTTGGGAGAAATCAGTTTTACCAGTTCAAGCGGAAACTATGTATGTAGTTAGACTGCAAGAAATCTACTAGTTAGGGCGATTTTCGCTCGTTCGGTTTTCGCGTTGCAGCGAAGTAGTTTGTTATCTATATTTGAGGGCATTTTTCATTCATTCTATGCTATATAGTTGTCTACATCATTGGATGTTGTCTGTTTTGTAATACAAATTATAATTGAGATTATCATATTTTTTTCAGACTACGGCAACGCGCCAGCCCAGTTTGATCAGCAGCCGTTTGGAACCAACCCATACCAAGGTGGGTGGTGGGCTAATTTAACGAAATTGTACCTTTTGGAATATGTTTCATTGGGAAAACTATGTTTCTTTGGGGATTAGTCAGACTGGTGTTTTGTTATCATAATTATGACTAAGATTAACGTATTTTGGTATCAAGACTGTGTTTTCGCAATCATCGTGTTATAGAAATCGATCCACTAATCGTTGTAGTTCGATCCCGAAACGCGGTTCACGTATGGAATAGGAGTCAAACTACAAATATCTTCGACCCTATCCCAACTATGATTGCAGACTCTTCTTATTCGTCGGTGGTCTCGTCCCAGCCAGTGGGCGGGGCTTCATCCATTGGCACCGAGCCAAGCTCCGCCCCCATTCCGGTGGCACAGCAACAGAGACTGGGCATTTACGAACAGACACCTTTCTGTGAGTGGTTTAGAATAGCATGCAACCAATTTATTGATAAGTTGATACAAAAATAGGTGTCTAAAATATCTAGCACGAGCAACATCTATCACTAACGAGGACGAAATGGGAACGAATTGTGCAGTTGAAACTTTAGAATAGGGTCGGAAAGGTTTAGGTTTACCTAGAAAATATGATGTATATCTTGATTGAGAGCGTTCAAACAGCTTTCAGGTGTTCTCGACTTTACTGTTCTGCTGTGTCTTATGTATTGTTGTGTCATCGACTATGTTTTCAGCCCACATGGACGGAAGTTACACCGCCCAACCGGCGTTTCCCGCTCATTTGATGCAGGCTCAGACTACCGGTAGCAGTACGGAACAGTCGCCAGCACATCAGGGTAGGTTGGGGGAGCTAGGTATAGATAAGTATCAAGTGGTAGGGGGGGGGTTAAAGTATACATCAGGGTAAGATACGTGTGAGGGTTAATTGAGGGAGGGGTTAAAGTAATATTTCATAGGATTACCTTTGCTTTGAACCAGTCGGTCACCGGCTGTCAGAATATGTTCTGATTGTTTACGTACAGTAGATAGACGAACTTCTGTATTTTTCTGTTTCTGTTTATTTTCTAGAAACCTACTTCTAATCTAATACATTAATCTCGAGTAAACTTGCAGTTATCGATGAGTTTTTCTAACTTTGAGCCATTTGGGGTTTTGAGATACATGAGATTATGTGAGTTCAAAGTATTCATTGTTGTTTTCCAGGCTACCAACCCCCTGGGGAACAGTCTCAGATAGGTGCGATTGGATGGTACACGTAAACGTGTACTTTCACGCGTTCACGTGAATATTTGTTGTTGTTGTGTGAAAGTGTTGTTGATATTCATTATACTTGTGTTGTTTTTATTAGCATTGTTGTGTGTGTAAGATTTCGTATTGTATCATTTTGATGGGAAGCACTGCAGTTAGATTTTAAACAGTTTTCTCTTTGATCGTATTATGTTCAGCTGAAATAAGGATCTGGTACCAATAGACAATATTCCTGGGCTGTGTGCATATTTATATTCTTTTCTGAGTTCTAGGAATCCTGGCAAGTAGCCAATGTTCCCAAATAGGGGCGGCTTCATCACCTAGTTGTGAAGAGGTTTCTGCTCTTCGTAACTGATGCCGGTAATTTCACTACTATTCCAGACTCTTCCTTCAACACCTCTCAGCCGCAGCACAAGATGAGTGGAGATATCGACACCGCCCTCTCGAGTCTGGCGGACAATTTGAATATCAATAATGGCGGCAAAGCACAGCAGAGGTGGGAAAATTCAAGCTGTTTGTGTATTTGTTTTTTTATGTAATTGTAAAGGGTGTTTCGGGCTTTCTGGGTGAAAAATGTATTTCTACTCTGTCGCGTACGCGTTAGTACACTGTAATTATCGGGGTTTGCTCAGATAGCCATAGCAGCATTTATTGTAGTCATACGTTTATTTAAAGTTGATATTTGTTATAATGGGAAGTTACCTGTCTTCATTAATATTGGAAATCTCACAAGTTTTTCAATTTCCGAAAAGTGTGTTGTAGTGGTAACACATGCTAAAACAATGCTGTCGGTCTTTTCTGATGTGTATGAGTGTATGTGGTTTCACCTACCATCCCCCTCCCTTTCACTTTAGTCTTTCATCTCAGATTCGATGTTTAGATCAAACTAACTCTACAAGCTAATATATTCTGTTCATTTCCTATGTAATTGGATTCTATTCTATTCAGCCAAGCGGTCCCATGGGGAAACAACAGCACTGCGGGACCTCCATCTAGACCCCCGATGCCCCAGCAGCCCATGCAACAACAGCAGCCCCAATATGGGGCCCAGCCCCAGATGTATGGGCAGCCCCAGTCCCAATATGGGCAGCCCCCGCAGCAACAGATGCAATGGATGCAACAGCAACAACAACAGCAACCGGGTGGGTGCAGTATTAGATTATTGACAGTTGTTGTAATTTTAGTTGTGTCCACGTTTTGATCTACCTAAGAGAGAAGCGAAGGTATTTGTAGTTGAGGAGATTTCACATATTTCTTAAGATGAAGTTACGGCGACCCAAAGTTTTGCTAGTCAAATTTGAAGTATTTTTGCCACATTTTACATGTTTTATTCCCACGTTTTTATTGACAGATAGCTTTCAGGTATGTATGGCATGCAGCAACAACCACAGCAAATGGGTTACGGTATGTACGGGGGACAACAGCAGCCCCAAATGGGTTATGGAATGCAACAACAGATGCCACAGCAGTCGGTAAGTGGATAGTGATTGGGTATGATACTTTAGCCCCCCCCCCCACCCATCTTCTCGCTGGAGCTACGCTTTTCTGCCTAATTTTGGACAGAACAAATACAGTCGAACTGTCGTGGTGAGTTTTGTGTTGAAAGCCGAGGAGGTTTTTCAGAGAACGTTACTCAAATAGAAATGATGCAAACAGCCACATTGGTAAAGATTATAATTACAAGTGGCGGTCTTTGAGTGGCAAATAGACACATTTGGTTACGTCGTTACAATTCCGAAACGGTCACGTTTCACCTGGTTAGGATTTCGTGTTCAAAAACTTTTCGTTTCCATCAACTTTGATGTTTCCAGGTACAGCCTCAGCAGCAGCCGAATGACCCGTTCAGCGGTTTCTAAGAAGTTTTCTCAAATTTTCAGTCCGCCAGTCAATTGACCATTTCCCATTGATTTCCTTCCCAAATTAGACCACGCCCCCATTTGTCAGTTTGGAATGGTTGTACGAGTTGTCATTTTGGTAGATTCCTAACATGAAGGATGATATTGCCGCTGAGATTCTGTAAGTATGATAGTTCTGCCCCCCCCCCCAATACTAGATCTGTATGCACTTTGTTATGGTTCTCCGGTGAGCTGTAGCTGTTGCTCCGTTGGTTACTTGAAAAGTTAGTTGATTATTGATCTATTGATTTCGATTTATAACCCAATTACACCTTTTCCAAGTTAACCAACGTGGTTTGAGGTATATAAGTGGTTACCAATCTCATGTTTGTAAATTAGATCAACATAGACAGAATAATGTATCAAACATTATTTCAGCTGTGTGCAATTTTTCTGGATAATTTATTGATTTCGCATGATACATTGTTGTACTCGGCCATAATTCTCCAATAATTCTTCTTTTACTAGTACCGTGTTGTTGTAAATCTAGATATAGTAGCCTTTTCTCAGTATATATCTGGACCTAGAAATTTCTGTGAGTAATTTTTTAGCTTCTTGAATTTTTATGCCACTTTCGCTCAGATGTATTGATTTTTCACGCTTTTTGGAGTCTGACCGAGATTAATGTTAGAGTTTAGCTTAAAGGAGGAGATTGTGTGAACCAATCCCGGCCAATCGGTCCTTTAAACTGCAATTGAACAATGTTTAGCAGTTTAAAGGACTGGAGCGTTGGGATTGGACCACATAATCGTCCTTCTTTAAAGGCGACCGAAATGAATTATTAGAGCGTACGTGACTATTATAACTTTTCTTTTTTGAACGGCATGCACCCGCGTTGTAAGAAAAGTGTAATGCTTAAGCGAACCCGTTATGAGAGTCCAATTCAAACTTTGGATTGTTTGAACTTCTAACATTTATCTCGGTTAGTGCTGCGAGCCTGTAATTTCACTAGTAATTTCACTATGTACCCCCTTTGCTCTATAACTATAATTAACATCTCAGCACGTTATGACAGTTTTCCTTTTCAATTCATCTCACTTTGAAAGGTTGTTCTATTATTCCCAGTCGAGTTTTTCATCTGCTGATTTTTTCGCTGTGTATGAGAGTATATTTATTAATTTTAAATTTTTCAAGTAAAAATGTTTTGTATGTTGCCGCGCGAAAGCTCTGGTAAGCTTGTGGTTAATTTTAAGAGATATATTTATTCGAAATAAGTATTTCAACAAAAATGTGTCTGATACATCAATGGTTAGAGAAAGTTTAGATAGCGTGTTTAAGAAGAGTTGCAGACATCTTTATACAATAATATTGATAAACCATACACTTTTTTGTTGAATATTGAATATGCGGCCTGTTAGATGTTTTAGTTGTACTTAATTTATTATTCGATTAGTTGTGATGTTGTTAGAAAAGTCGCAATAAAGTTTCAGAGTCTTTTTCTGTGGTTTTTGAGAAGGTCAGGTTGAAAACCGTAGGAGACAATGGAATATCTGTGTTTGAGTTTAGAGTTTTCAAGTCGATTTACAAGGAAGGAATTCTCAAAATGAAGAGAATAAGCGGTAGAAAATAAGATCTTTCATGTCCATCATTTTTAAATGGTTTGAAATATGAATAACAACACTATTTATGATGAGTAAAACCGAATTTATTTAGGACATTAACATAATTTGAAGAATGAACGCACTGCGACTGGCTGGTACCAACGCCAGAAGATTTACGGTCGGTTCGAGTTTGATTTTATGAAGTATTGAGTTTTAGCGTTATTACCAACGAATTTATGCGAATTTTGTGATTCAATTGCAGTAGTTCTACGTCCTTTTTGCTGTGTTCTCAAGAATATCCCCAAGTTCTTAGTTGTAATAGGACAGACAGAAACATACTGTAATGTAGCTTTTCAAATATCGCCAAGAAATTGATTTGTCACACAGTTTATACGAGCACGTGAACACATTCTACTAGTAAATACATAACTCCGACGTGGAAAACACAGCAGAATTTTATACGGTCACGTTTTACATGGTTTCGTGCTAACATCTTCTGTTATGGGTCGTTAAAGAAGGACGATTATGTGGTCCGATCCCAACGCTTCAGTCCTTTGAACTGCAATACATTTTCCAATTACAGTTTAAAGGACCGTTGACACGGGATTGGTCCACATAATCGTCCTGCTTTAAAGGCGAAATTATATCTGACAAAAAGTTTTCTCTAAACCTCTTCTCTGAGCAAGCGTTCAGGATGTATGTTGTCCTAGCTCTGTATTTGTGTATTGATCTCGGAAACTCATATGACATCAAACTACAATTATGATGTAGTTGCTCCCTATAACAGCCCTATTTCCAGTCCTCCGCCCCTCCGGAGTTGGCCGCCGTTTTGAATTCGTGGAAGGGCGGGAAAGTGGAATTGGAGGAGAATGGGACAATCGCAAGAATTGTCCTAAATCGACCCGAGAAGAACAATTGTCTATCTGGAGATATGATGGTACAATTGAAAACGGCGGTGCAGGTATAGTCATTGTCATATTCTCGTGGATAGCTACAGTATGGTTACAAAACATTCACTATGTATTTTTTTCGTTATATTCATCTCGATTCGGAAAATGTCGATGTAGGTTATAGTCTATTCCATTTTAAGGTGGAATTTACAGTAGGCTAAGCTAATATTAACGTGTTTAGTCTGTACAAGTTTTCGGAAAGAATTTTTACAAATTGTGAAAAAACACACTCAAAAAATTGTTTCAATTGAAAGAATGTTTTTTTCCATTGAGAACATTCAAATGCGGTTCTGAACAGACAAGATAACAATAATTGACTATCGTGTGACATGATGGTACAATTGAAAACAGTGGTTCAGGTATAGTCATTGTCATATACTTGTGGATAGCTACAGTATGATTCGGGGAATGCGGAAAACGTAATGGCATTCGGACGTGTTGCTGAAAAGTTTGTGGTGAACAGTAAATTTCTTCTCAACTTGAACTTTACCACAAAAGTTTTGATGTGCTCGAATTAGGAGTGAAAAGTAGCGTGAGGCTCACGTGAGTTTCTGGAAAACGTCTCGTGTAAGAACATCGAAGTATTTCTCCTTCGCTAAGGAAAAAAAGACTGACGTTTCTCTGTTTTTTCTTTATTTGTAGTTTGATTCGGGTGAATTCTATATCTAACCGGGTTGTTTGGTAACCTATTTTTCAGGTTACCTCAGTAGGTAACCGGTTGGTAACCTGACATGAGAAACCGGTTGCCTGTTTTTCTAATGCAAAATGTGGTTTTTACCGTTAGTTTGAACGGTAACCGGATTTTAGTTTTAGGTTACTTTCAGGTTACCTACTGGGGTAACCTCAAAAAGAGGTTACCAAAAAAGGATTAGGTTACCTGAAAACCCGGTTAGTTGTAGAATTGGCCTTTGATTTGCCTGCATTTCGGCTGTTTTTCCCCATCTTTATCGTCTATGAAGATCAAACTACAACATAGATACAATCATTTTATTTTTGTAATTGATTATCGATTTTTAGGATCTCCGAGAACTTCCAAATATAGGAGTAGTAGTGTTGGAGGGAAATGGGAAGTCGTTCTGTAGCGGAGCGGATCTGGGACTCATTGATCAGGTTAGTCTCTCTCTCTCTCTCTCTCTCTCTCTCTCTCTTTCTCTCTCTCTCTCTCTCTCTCTTTCTCTCTCTCTCTTTCTCTCTGTCTTTCTAGCCCTCCCGATGTCTCTCTCTCTCTCTCTCTCTCTCTGTTACTCTCTCTCCCCTCCTCTTTTCCTCTCTCTTCTTTCTCTCTCCCTCTCCATATCTTTCCCTTCATTCCAGCTGTCCACCTCCCCCCTCGACTCCTCCATGTTTCTCTACATGTCTGCCACTCTCTCGCCCCTCTCTGCTCTCCGTCTCTCTATCTCTCTTTTCTCTCTCCCTCTCTCTATCCTCCATTCCAGCTCTCCACCTCCCCCCTCGGCTCCTCCATGTTTCTCTACATGTCTGCCACCCTCTCCTCCCTCCTTCTCTCTCTCCCTCTCTACTTCTTCATTCCAGCTGTCCACCTCCCCCCTCGGCTCCTCCATGTTTCTCTACATGTCTGCCACCCTCTCGTCCCTCCGTCTCTCACCCCAGTTGGTCGTCGCCAACCTCCATGGCCATTGTCTAGGAGGAGCCACTGAAATTGCCTCTTCCTGCGATATTCGAATCGCCCATAAGGATTGTAAGGTAAGTGTATTGTATATATACTTTACACAGTAGAATATAGAAAAAAAGAGTGTTTGTTATGTTCCCTATCTACTATAAGAACTCACTACCTAAGAACTAAACCCTAATCCGACGAAAAACTTTTGGGAGATACTAACTATATAATCCATGTAGAGGTTCCAATGTGTTTGCAGAATAAACAAACCGGTTTTCGTTTTTGTGAATGAGTCCATGATTTAAGCTACTTGTATTCTGTGGGAAAGTCTATTGAAGAGTTTGGCTATTTGCTATCAATTCACATCGTCCACACGTAACTTCAGAATTGGCCCAGAAACATGCTGGAATGTGTTTGAAAGTTTGAAATGAACAAAAATGTAATGCAACTTGCCTATGATGGTTTGAATGGAATAAAAATCACTATAATACATCGATTTCTTGAAATTATCACATTTTCACACTAATTTCAGATCGGTCTCCTGTAGTCCCGCATTGGAAAAACTCAATAATTCAATAAACTTATTTAATAGTGAATTTAATTATAGTTTTATTGATTTTTCCTGAAATTACCCTCTTTTCCCTGAATTTTAGATTCAATAAACCTTATTATTAATGAATATATTTATGTTATTATCGATTTTTGGAGGAATGACTCCATTTTCTCATATTTTCAGATCGGTTTCCTGCAGTCCCGCATGGGAATTGTTCCCTCGTGGGGCGGAGCGTCGTTTCTCAGGGAAATTGTGGGAAGATCAACGGCCCTTCGACTGATGACCGCAGCGCCTATCATGGGTGGGTAGGGTATGATACTATCGCCCCCCCCATCCTGATTGTTGTTATGGGCTGGCTTGATAGGGAAATAGTAAAATAGTCTTTCTAAGACTTTTCGAGGAGATTATGATGATTTGGCAGCTAACCGTTCAAATTTCCGATGATTATTACCCGAATAAAAAAGTGTTTTTGAAATCCTCTTTGTTGAGTGAGTGACGATTAAGCTTGAACACATTGAGCGGATGTCTCCTATTGAAATTTGTATTAACTGTTTTTCTCGAAACTTTCGCAAACACAGTTTATTGATATAAACTATCCATAGTGACACTTTGATCTCTCTGTTGATGCTTTAACTTGAGTTATAGGTTGTAGCTTAATGTGTTTGAGCTTAATCGTCACCTGCTCCTTTGTTTGCAGTTGTGACTCTCCACGTGTAAGGAAGAAACATATGCCTCACAACCCTACGTGGAGCAGTTGAATTTCGTAAATAATCTTGAATTACAATAATAAACTGTCTTTCAGGCGCCGAAGAGGCAAAGAGTCTCGGTTGGATCGACGAGGTATACGGTAGCGAGGATGAGGCTCAGGTGAGAAGCACTATAGAACCTTGAGAAAGAACGGGGAAAAGCTCAACGTCATTGTTGGGCTTAAGACATAAACCAGACTGAAATTGTGCTTTTTATCACTATTTATGATGAAAACGCACCTTCATATTGTAATGTTAGTTGAAAATAAAACCCTTCTTGAGGTTAATTTCAAGATACAACTCGAACATGAACCTTTTTGTAATCTTAAGGTTTACATATAATAGAAGAAAAACAAATTGTCAGCCTTTTATAGTTTACATGGTGTGTGAGCTTCATCATCAATAGTACACAGTATAAAAGTAGTATCAAAATAGTGATTGTTTAGTCCAGGATCAAAATCAGAGAGGTTCATTTTCAATAATAAAATGGAAAAAAATTTAATTCTTAGTCTTATTTTTATTTCCATTTCCAGTCCATCATAAATTCGTATTCGCATGCCCACCCTGAAGTCACGAGGGCTCAAAAAGCCATGTTGAGAGCGGTCGAAAAAGGAAAGTCAGAGGAAGATGGTTGGTTCATCTTATAGTCTATTTCATTATAGTCCATTTCATTCATTTGTAGAGAGATACAGTATGCATTGAAAACTGTTAGACAGTGTCCAATCTGTAGTTCTAGCAGTCGCTTTCAGTACAGTATTGATTGGGCTTTTACTCTTTATTAATGGTCAATTTCAACGAGTTTCTAAAAAAGAAAAAAAACATTTCTGGGTATACATGGTGTAGAGTGTGCCGCTTGAAACAATACTAGCATATATCTCACTCATTGCACCCCCTCTTCCTTCTCTCCCTCCCACTCTCACTTTCTATGTTGTCTTGCGAAGGTTCTTTTTTATTCCCCCCCCCCCCCGCTCGCTCCCTCCAAGCATATATCTCTCTTCTCTCTCTCCCCTCTCTCTCTCTCTGCCCCTCTCTCTTTCTCTCTCTCCCTCTTCTCTTTCTCCCTCTATATTCATCATTGTCTCTTTCCAGAGGTGATCCGCTCTGTCTGGGGCGCGCCCGCTCAAAAATCGGCCATCGCCAAGCAATTGCAGAATATTGTCAAAAAGAAGTAGTTCATTTATTGATTTATTGATTTCTGATTAGGTGTCTATTGATTTTAGTGATTTTAGTGGTTTTAGAAAGGAGCGGTTTTCAGTGTTGTTTTATCTACTTCTTTTTTCACTGTCTATAGTCGTGTTTATGATTTTGGCTTGTTTCTGGTGAAATTTATCTTGCCTGAGAATTTAACTTGTCAGAACAATTAACGAAATTGGTTGCGTTAAATATGGAAAAGAAGTGTTTTGAAAATATTTGTATCCAGACGCAAATTCATCGAAAGCGTATTCTATGTGCATTAATTGTTTGTTCACTTCTGGTAATGTTAATTATGTTGTGCTCAAGCTCTTCTGGTATTCTCAAAATAGCCTATAGAAGTGCGAAAATGATTTCAAAACACTCAATCACATACGAATACACAATTAGGGACTAAAAAGTGAAAATAAATCTGGATGTAAATAAACCAAGTCAAGTTGCGTCACAGTGAAAACGTTCATGTCCCCTTCTTTATTGCTTGATGTTATGCAAATTTTACAAATTTTAAATCAGAAAGTTTTCTTGTGGTCTATGGGGAGACATTAAGAATCTTTTTTGAGCTTTTTAAATTTTTCGTGAAACTCAAATTATAGCGGAACGGTTTCTTTAACATGTTTGAAGTTGTAGATTTCCGTCGACATGATACGTCAACTGAAAGAGACTTGAGGAGACATCGCCATAAGCATACTAGAACTTGCATAAGCACTTGCTTGCATACTACTAGAACTTGCAATTCACTTGCAATGCTTGAATGCAATGCAATACTGCTTGCATACTACTAGAACTAGCATACTAGAACTTGCAATTCAATCGACCGCTCGTCCACTAAAATCTTCGATGGAATCATATTATAGTCGTCGCCAACGGAAAGGAGTGAGGGTACTGTATATCTCACTTTCCGCTGTGTACGCACACATGTCTCCGATTCCAAAGCTCTCTGGTTATGTGCTCTAATAGTGCAGTGGTTAGCGCCCTGCTAGCAAACTTTTGCTCGCAGGTTCGATTCCGGCGAGAGCCAAACTTCTGTAAATTTGGCACACCCTATACATTCACCATCACAAATGGTACACATCAGAGAGAATTTTTGGAGAACTTTTTTTTTTCAGATATTTAGATGTGAATTTCACAAATCTGAGGGATACTCTTGTTCTTTTTTTTTCATGTCTAGTTTTTTAACTTTGTGCAATTTACTTCTCCCTTTGTAATTTTGTTTTCTCCGTTTATGTTCTTCCCGAAAACTGTTCTTTCCAAAAAGTGTTCTTCTCCAAATAAAACATGTAATGAAGATCAAAGATTACAATAGAAGATCAAGGAATCCTTCACAGAGATCACTCGACGACCTCATAGTTCTTGTTGCCCCTGCCGTCCTGCGCCTTCAGATAAACGATTAGACCGGTCCAGTCAGAAGATTCCGGATCCATTTTCAGCTGCTTCACTCGACGGTCCAAGGCCGTGTTGAAGTCGCTGTACGACTTGGAGAACTTCTGGTAGATGCCGTCACGACGGAGGTACTGTCTCTGCAAAGATGTAAAATAAACAACAACTAACAACAACTAGTAAAAAACGGTTAGGTGTTTTAGTAATCCAGTGTGTTGGTTTTCTCTACTCGTTTAGCACTGGATAGCATGTTCATTCAGGGCAGTAGGAACAGAAAGAAGGGCAGAAATTGGTCAGTATGCAAACAAACAAACAATACTAATAAAACAACAAGCATCAACAAATAAACAATCTGACCATGACGAGTTGATCGGAGAATATAGCGTGGATGTGGCGGAATTGAACAGAGTGCTGGATCATGCGCCAGCGACAACCCCACAGACGAACGAAGATCTTCTTCTGAAAAACAACAAATGAACATAAGCATCGAACAATAAACCGAATTATACTGCTTTTTATAATTATATAGCTTTTTAGCTTTATCTGAAAAAAATTATACAGCCTGTTATTGCTTTTAAACAGTCGTAACTAGCATTCTGACCAGGCATCGTGTCCTGTGTCATTGCACTTTCCTCGGTTCGGCTGTGTTTCCCATATTCCACTTGACGGTGCAGTTGACTAGCAGTATAACTTTTCAAATTTCAGTTTAAAAGTTAAATTGTAAGTATAGTTAACCTTAATAAATACATTCTTGAAAAAGTTGAAATTGTCTAAACTCACAAAGTCGACTGCAATCAGCTGATGCAGGTCAGAAGAGGCCTCGAGCAGAGCTGGAAGAATAATAAATTGAGAAAAATAAGGAAAAATCTGCGAAGTAGCACCTAATAACTACATGAATGATAATATTTGCATTTTCTTAAATCAGTATTGCTCTAGTTTTGGGAAACATAAAAAAAGTAATCTAAAGTTGGATAGGTAAAAAGTGTGAGTGAGAAGTGGAAATGAACACAAATGAGAATGAACTGAGGTAAGAAGTTTTCGGTGCATTTGTTTGGAGTTACGAAAAAGTAAATCAAGTTACAGAGAATGTAACCCGTACCACAGATGGTTCCAGTCCTGGTGACACCCGTCTTGCACATAACCATCATCGTTGACGGTTTCTGCAATTATAACATTGTAAAAAAACGTTTTTTCAAGGTTCATAGGGTTTGGTTCCTATTGACATAGGGGAATCATAAGAAATTGACATCAAACAGTAAAATTGACCTTATGGAGAGTTGAATTGGTTCATTGATTGACTAACATTTTTGCCTCACGTGTAATTGAATACTTGCAAGATGTTCAAACTGCCCAAACTACAAACCATAAAATACGAAAACCTACTGTGACCTACAAACTACGAAAAAACAGAAGAAATGAAGAAACAGAAAGATAAATAGAAAAGTACCATCTGATCGATTTCGATGAGGAGTCTGTTGATTCTGGAGCTGTCCGGGAGGCCGTGGTACGTCCATTTAGTGTACTCGATGAAGGTGACGTCATGGGTCTTTCTGGAAAAATACAAGGTGAAATACAAAGACTTGTATCTTTTGTATCAAGCGTATGAAATTTGCAGTGTCTGAATCTCAGTGTCAGTAGGTAAAAAAGTATATGAAAGTTCAAAAAATAGTTACTTACTACTGTTTACTGACGATAACAACCTACAAAAACTTTTCCGCTTTTCCGTCTAAGTGAAGAGTACAAGAAGAACACTGACAGAATAATTTTAGATGAGTTTTTCACAGTGACGATGCAATACAAAATTTTAACAAATAGTACAAACAAACTAACAAGATAAAAAATTAACAAATAGTACAAATAGAACAGAGTACTGCAAATATCACTCACTCCTTATAGGTGATGCGAAGTTTTCTCTCCTTTTTGAATGGGTCCAGCGGGGTCTCAAAAATGGACAGAGTTTCGATGGAGAACTGGGCGAATTGAGTTTCGCCAGTCTTCTTGGCAATGAAACAGCAGCTGGGGGAGAGATCTGCAAATTGGCGAAAGCGAAATTACATAATGTAGAAGATTCATTCGTCTTCATTTGTACACTTTGTGTGTTTGTACACATTTGTACACATTTGTACACTTTGTGTGTACACTTTGTACACACATTCGTGTGACGTTTTTTCTATGCTGTGAATGCGATAGAGACGTTAAGAACAGTTCAGAAAAAAAGGTAAGTAAGGAACAACACATTATTGAATGCTACGAATCAAGTGGGAATAGAAATTTACAAAAGAAAGATAGCGAGTAGAAAAGTGAAAAATTGGGTTAAGTGAAGGGAATAATAAAAACAATTGAAACGTACTTCCTCTTATATCCATCAGACAGAGAACCACATCAACTTCCTTGACCATCAGCAGTCGGAGAAAGTCCTTCACGGTCTTATCGGTGGGGGCCTCAAGTATAAGTAAGGTAAAGTAAAGTATAGAGTTGAAGAAAATCAATTTAACCAATGGCGAGAATTTCCAATATACAAACAGCAAACTACGGAAACAAGTTCTGCACAAGTCAAGCTGCATGGAGGACTCAGAAATGCAGTTTTTGTTTCGAACTCAATTTATAACTGAATTGTCGTTCAACCCAGATACGATCCGAAAAGTCAACGATGCTGCAAAGACTGAAGATTAGGTAGACTAGTTAGTAATCAGTCGGTACCCGTTCAGCCCATTACTGTAGTGAATGTAGTGGCGGTTTGAAATTAGTTCAACTAGTTAATGTTTGAAGAAATAACTTATAGTAAACTTAACTTATAACTTAGAAACTTAACTTAGAAAGAATGTTAGTTTGAAGTACTAAAATTAACAACCCTAACCCCGTAAAGATCAAAAAGGTTCAACCAACCTGAGCAGCAACGAGTGTGGTTCCATCGGATAGTTCCCAGCCATTGGCGTGGTAGAAGAATCTGCCCTCCGGATCCTCCTCCTCTCCCAATTTCACACGAGTAGACTCAATGCAACGGACTTGCGGGTGGCTGAAACATTCGAGTGAATTAGAAAGAAGGAAGTTAAAATACTTCTGTGGTGCAATACAATGACATTGCAATGGGAATGGGAGTACATGATGATTAGTGGTCGGGAAAACAGTTTCTTGAATTCTCCTTCGAAACTTCTGGACTTTGTAAAAAGTTGACAAGTAGACAAGAACAAGTTGAAGTTGAATGTAGAAAGAGGTGAATTAAACACTGAAGAAATGAAGTTAAAATACAATGGACCGGGTATTAATGAAAGCTGAATGAAAGGCGAAATTCAACCGAAGGGATCAAACTACAAACTCCAACGTAGAATATTGAAACCTACGCATGGGTATCCTCATTGTATGGATAGGTGGCTGGTTCGGGCAGTTTCAGACATTCCTCGTTGAAGTAGACGAAGTTCTCGAAGGAGTGCTGGAAATATAGAAATTAGTAAAACAGGAAAATACATACATCTACATTTCGTTATCTATTCAGCTCTTACAGTTGTTTGCTGAAGTCACAAGAACTTTCAGTAGTCATTGGTCACTTAGTAACATTTTCATTCCGAACTACAAACTACAAAAAAGTCGACAGAAAGTTTACAGAGGTGAAATTATTTAAAAATAATATCACATTCTATTGTCTTGTTGTTGTTGTGGTTGTTGTTGTTGTTGTTGTTGTTGTTGTTAATATTTTATGTTGTAGTTTACTCCATATAAAATAGAAACACACCTTCTCCTGTTCCGAAGCCAACTTGAATGAGAGAACCTTGAGCTGAAAATAGGAACATTGTGTAAGGAGTTCTCATAAAATCGAGGAATGAACAAGCCGAAACCTAAAAAACACTCCACATTCTTTATCCTAGATTTAGATAGATTCAGATAAGATAGAGCCTAGATTCAAAATGAGTCGATCCAACGAAAAACAAAACGTGTGAAAATCTTAAAAAAAAAACACTACTTTCGAGAATAAGAGAATAAACGAACCTGCTTCTCTCTCTTTTCTCTTAGTCTCTCCTTTCGCCAGCGCCAGCAGAAGAACCCGACCAACCCTCCAACAATCGCCAACAGGAACGCAACTCCTGCAACCAAACCCCACACTAGGCCAGAAGACATTCCGGGGGTGGGGGTGGCCGCGGGAGATGGAGGTCCCTGCTTGCTGTCGGCCGGTGCTGGTGGGTGGGTGGTGGTACTGGTGGTGGTGGTCGTGGTAGTGGTCGGGGCCGGAAAGTGCTGCTGACCAACGTCTTTCTTTTCGTCTACCTCCGTTTTATTTGGGAACAGGCTGGAAATATTTACAGGTTTCATGAAATAAATCATGGTACATACAACTGTTGAAAGTGTTCCTACGAAGCAGGACCTGACCCACAAAACGCACACGCAGAAGCAAAACGTACGAAAACCGAATATTAGTGGTCTAAAACAGAGAAATCATGGAAAAAGGCAAAATATAAACCAAGGAATGAGTTATGGGACGGATAAACCAATAGATCACGGTTATGGTGTTGGTTACTGATCGGGTGGTACCTAAACAGCCCTAGCTCGGCAGAGTTAGTCACTGAGCCGAATATGATAGCTAAACACTAAACTCACTTAGGATACTTGGCTTTGTAGCCAGCAACGTCGTACGGCGATGTGATCGGGGCACGAACAGATTCTGAAAACAGATACTTTGCTATCGATCAATTGCAATATGACAGTAAAATTTCTCTAGTTTTTAGTTACGAGCTAATATTTCCGTTATTCCGTTAGCTAGTTCTTCCGCACTGCATTGCTCGACACGTGTTTTCTCAAAAGACGATTTTCAGTTCCAGCTCAAAAGAACAGTTTGAGTGACGAGTTAGAGACGAGAAAGGCTCACGTTAGACGACGAGTCCAAGTGTTCAAGACTAGATACATTCATGCACTATCATAAGCTGTACAAGTTCCAGCAATGGTATCTTAATAGTTTTTTTGAAAATCGATCTGGTATTTTCTCAATCACACTTAGGGCCAGTTTGTTGGATACTTCATTAATTCACCCATTTTTCTTTCGCGGAGTGTAGAGTTAATTCACCCATTTTTCTTTCGCGGAGTGTAGAGAGATAACTATTGTCACACACAAAGATCCAATAATGTAATAATAATGTATTCTAATTGGTCAAAGTGAAGGTTGTGAAACTCCCCCCTTTTCCAAAAACGCCCCCATTCGAGAGAATACGTTCGAAACTTGCCTCCATAAGCCTTTTCAACTATCTTCATGGCACATTCGATCAGAAAGCTGTCACGGTCGACGAGGTCGCTAAAACAGAGATCAATCTATATTATCTATACACATATACAGAAAAGATATTATATAACTCTAAAATAGATGAGCTGGCAAAAAATACTAATTGAAAGAAACGATAATTGATGAATCACATGTGCTCATGTGAATGATCAGCTAAATAGTCAGATAACCAAAACTACCAACGTAGATGTTAGGTACGGTCGTAATAACGATTCTTGAGCGTTTGAATTTGAGGTTGGAAGTTGAATTTAAATATGGCTCTGATAAAAACTCGAACACTCTTATTCGTACTAAACTAAAGGTTCATGCGTAGTACGGGTGTTGGGAAAGAGCAAGGCGACAATGTAAACTGATATTGAGAAAAATAAAGAAATCCTCACAATGGGTTTTTATTTCTTGGATGTTGAATGGAGGTGGTTTTCTGTGTTCCGAGTGTACTCACCATTGTTTCCTGAAAAAAATACGAGACTATTATGTCTTGACGGAATGATGGTTCAGTGATTGAAGAAATTTTTTCAAACGCTTTATTAAGAGGTTATCAAAATAGTCTGAACAATGAATAGTCATGATGTCCGTCTGGAGGAATGTCGTTATCAGTAAAGCAGAGTATGAAGGTCTGCTCTTTTCAGCCTTACTTCGAGCCAGTGGTAGCTAAATGTGCTCACATAGAAAACTCCTTTGACAGAGTTGCAGGCGAAATAGTCGCAAACGCAGATAATCTGGTCAGAATACACAGAACAACGACTTCCATTCTGAAATTTACAATCTATTGAATATATATAAATGTGAATTTAATAATGTTAATGGAATCTGGAATACTATTGAAATTGCACATAGGCGAGGGTCGGCCAAGAGTCATTAAACGAAACTCAAAGATGGAACCGCACGGAACAATTCCAAACTTACTCTTTCCGAAACTGAGACAGCCGTGAACTTCACATTAACTTCTCCATCACAAATGGAATCACTCGGCTTCATAGAAAATCCACACAATTTGTCATCGACCGGCTGAGAAAAAATTGCATTGAAGTAGGATATAGCAGCTTTCTGACATTTAGGGTTGTGTTACGGTCTCCTCTAACAAAATGCAGAAAATTGATATCACAGATTTTAACCGGATGTGAAACTGCAAGAAGTTTCCACCCCTGAACAGGTCTGAGAAGCGTAACAGAAACAGAAAAGGACTGAAATGAATAGAGAGAAAACTAATTTGCGAATACAAAACTAATTTACCTTGCGCTGTAATGTCGAAGAATTCACATCGTTAACGATCTTCACATCAGAGAAATCAGCCGAGCTTTTCACGATGTACTCCTCGCCATCAAAACATTCGTTATCGGCCATGGAGAAAGAGGGGAAAACGAGGAAAAACAGAGTCACAGAAATCTGAAAAACTAGAATCAACCGCAAAGACTTAATGTGAGTTCACGTTTAATTTCATCTTTAATACGGATAATTCAACTAATCACTTCTAATCTAAGTTCACTTTACTCAATTCAATTTTCATTCTACCTGTGACTAAACGGATAACTGGATCATCCGATCAAAACCTGGACTATGTGGAATCAACGACCGAGTTTTGCACAGAAGGTTCGGACTGAGTGCGGGGCAACAGATAAAAAGGTTTACCGCGCAGCTCTCAAAGACGTCAGAGAAACAACGGATCCCGAAAACCAGTCTAAAAGCTGATCCAAGCAGAGAGTAGACAACACCAACCATTCCAAGAGAGCGCATCGCTGTCGAATGAAGTTCTGGGGGGAGAAATGAAGTACGTCAGTTTACACGGAATGCACTCCTTGTTCAGACCCGTTTAGTCTTGGAAACTGGGATAGACAGCTCTGGTCTGGGGAAAACGTGTCAATGGATTTCGTGTTTGTGCAAACGGCAGAGGAAATTTGGGTAGAGAAAATGGGGGAAGAGAGAGAACAAAAGAGAAAAACAGAGATTTTTTCTATCCCAACAGGGAATCCCGTTCTTAGTCAATGTTTTTGGACGATTCAAGCTTGAAGACCACTTGGGAAATTGCTATGCTTCTCATGATTTGCATTTTTGATGCAATATCACCCAATGAAGGTTTTTGGTGTCGCTGAGGGTAATCTGAGGGTAGCACGAAGTATTTCGAATGATGCCCGCTGCATGCATTCGGAAACTTCAACTCGACCGTGGTTGAATAATGGGATTCAAACCCTTCTTCGAGTCCGAGTTTCTCTACCAAGGGATAGTTTTTTTTAAATGTCTGGTAAATGATTAAAAACAAACTTTTATGCTCTGAGTTTTGAGCAAGTTCTGAGCTAGGCGCTGAGTGTTCCAGAAAAAATTCTTGGCGTTCTCCTGCTCGAAACACGTGAGATTTCATTGAAACATGGTGCGGCCTGTAGTGATGGTCGGTTTGTTTGTGCAGTTGGTTTTCAACTTTTTCCGTAGGTTGATGCACGAAATTGTACATTTGGAGTAATAAAAGTTAAAGTTAACTCCGAACTGTTGAACTCGTGAATGAAGGCAAAGTTCGACGACATAATTTCAAAATTTTGTTTTCAGTCTCTTTGGGCAACTTCACTATTTTTCCTGGTTGCTTTGAGTTTTCAAAATGATTGTATCGACGGAGAGGTCTTCATGGAAAAATATTCCGAGGATTTATCGAACATATCTATAGTGACTGCGCCAGAAAATGGAACACTCAAAGTGAGTTCTTTCCTCCCTTCCCGTTGTCTCCCGCTTACTTATTCTTTTCCTTGTATCTTTTTGTTTATTGCTTTCTCGTTTTTCCTATTTTTTCTCTTCCTTGTCGATTTTGAACTTTGTAGATTAGGGTCTAGAACAGAGAGTCTCGAATCCATCGCAGTTTCTTTCACTTCCACACATTCCAGGCAGTCGGTAACAAGTGGTGTGGTTTTATAATAAGAGAAAAAGTCCGACATCATTGTGAGATGCAGTTCTCTATCGAATTTGCGGCTATCAATATGACGGAAAATGTAAGTTTTTTTTTTACATCATCACCCCTAATATTTCGAATTCAACGCTTAAAGGAGACCGGAACACAACTTGTGCAGATATTTGGTTTCGGACTGCTTTCAACTGTATTGAGATCAGAGAGCACAAATAACTCGTGTAGTTGGATCAGTCCACGTGACATTCACATGACTATGTCAAGTTTCAACCTATAATTACAGAGAGGTCCTCGTTGCACATTGTACAGTAGATATGTTCTCTGTGTCTGTGATTTCTATGCTTGCAACACTGTGCCTGGAACATTATATGTGAGTTGTTTCTGGCAATTGTGAGGATGTTGTTTATATTTCTGTACGGTGGAAATCAAATGATCTATTCAAGTTGTTTTTCGAAAGTACTCGTTCCTATGTTTCCATTCGTGCTTTGGGTTTGGAAGAGTAAGAGAAACGTTATCATTTGAATCTTTAACAAGAAGTAAATGAGAAACCTAGAACATTAATTGTGGTTTGGAATTTTACTTTCGAAATTAGTTCAGAGAAGAACGATTGCGTGATCCAATTGCAACGCTTCAGTCCTTAAAACTGCATTACGTTTTCCAATTGCATTTAAGGACCGTTGACACGGGATTGGTCAACATAATCGTTCTGCTTTAAAGAATGACGATCATGTGCTCCAATCTCAATTCTTTAAACTGCAATACATTCTAATCGTCCTACTTTAATGCAGTTTTTCGGCAAGGCCCGTTTTTCCCTTTTTTGCACGGAGTAAACGGTAACCGCTACCTTGAACCGGTTCAACCTGTAACTAATCAAAGTTGTTGCTATGTAACTTGTTTCGGGTTTATTGTACAATCGTCCCCCCCCCCCCCTTGAGCCGAAATAGGTTGAAATCCGACCCGTAGTACAATCACCCCTCACCCGAGGGGGGTGATTGTACAACGTCCTTCTTTACTGCAGGTTTGGATTGAGTGGGGGGCGATTGTTAAACAGGTCCGGGGTTGTTTGTATCCCCTCATTTTGTATTGTGGGGGGGGGGTTGTTGTTAAACGTCGACATTGTACAATTACCCCCCATTTACAATCACCCCCCTCTCTATAGGGAATCGTATTGGGAGGGGGGTGATAGTACTACGGGGGGAGGACTTAAGGTGAGGGGGGGGGGGGCAATTGTACAATTTTCCCCTTGTTTCTCAATTGAATATTTTATAATAAACTCTCCGCGCTTTCCCAAATTTCAGCAAGCTCTGGTGAACTCTCTGGACGTGCCAAATACGCTTGCAATACCTCATCCAAGCGACCCAAAAATGGTCCGGCTGTGAGTGATTTGTTTTATGATTTTTCAAATTTTTCCAATCCAGAATAATTTCACATGTCTATAGAAGAGTTTCCCATGTCTATGCTATCTCTGATTCTGTAGAAGTGATTAGTATTGCTCAATGTTTAACACAATAAGTAGGTGGAATTGTTCTGTGAAACAGTGTAATGTTTGTCGAAGATCAATGCAAAAAACCAATTGTATAAACTGCTTGATAACTACTATAATGCTTATGTTTCGCGAAAGTTCAAGCTATCTAGTTATCATCTATATCTAGTTAGTTAATTATCTAAAAAACAGGTTAGTGGTCTCGTAGCTTACATAGTAAATATTATACAGCAATAAATCGTGTTTAATACACTTTCTTTAGTCAAGGTGTCACTCGAGATTCTACGATAAATAAGTGTTTGATGAAGGTAGTGGAAAAGGCGTACGATGGTGAGCCTCCGATTTTTCAAACTCTGAATTCCGTAGATTTCAATCAGTTTACATAAAACAGAAAGCAAAATGATCCATGAGGAATAAGAATTGTATTATTGAACGAAAAAAAGAAAATAGAAAGAGAAAATGACGTGATAACATGCTACTGCACTCTTTTCAGTAACTATTGAGACTATTTATCAATATAAAACACGTCCAGTCCGTTTTATTAACGTTAAATGAACGTTGAATCTCATTGAAAGAAAAGTGTTCCTACTGTTTGATTGGACAAATATTATCCCATCAGCTACATTTCAATATCTCACAGATGTTGTTCAAACACGATTGGTGGTGCACCGTCTGGATTGGATTAAACTCAACTCCAAGTTGGTTTTACGTCTACCAGAATCTTGGAAACGCGATCGAATCGCCATATTTATTACAGACTATTCTAAAATCACAAATCATGTATTCATTTCATTTATTTAAACCATGTCAAATCCTACATTCTAATCGTATGATCATTTTTTAACTCAATCGTAACTGTAACGAACAAAAGTCATCGAGTGTTGGTGTTATTCAATTGGCTCACAAAACACAATTAGTTTTCACTCTAACATATTTCATTTTGAGAAATTAATGGCTGAACAGACACATAGTTTCCTTCTCCCAGAAAATGAATGCGTTATGGATGTTTTCGATAAAGTTTCTTACAGATTCTTTCCAAATGCAACAATTGTGAACCAAACCATCCAAGCGGGTCTGTCCAAGTATCCCCCCTCTACTATTCCTCCAACCACCCTTCCACCCTCCACCCTCGCCACCACCGAAACTACTCCAAAAGTGGAGGCGGCAGCCTTGAAGCAAGTAGGTCAAACAGTTGGTTTGAGAATGGTAGTGAGGCCCCCCTCACTTATCATTGTTATAGTCATTGTTGTAGTTTTTTGGAATAGACGACCATCAGAACGGCACCTAGGGATAGGGAAGGGTCATACATCGCAAGCTTGTTATAACTGCGGTAGATTTTTGAAGTTTGAATCTCACCGCCTTGCAAGAATAACCTCAATAGAAGCCAAAAATTGAATATCGACCAAATTCGATGAGAAATGTATCATTCGAGAGGAAAATGTCAGGCGAATTTGTTCGTAGGGTAGATTTCGAAATATATTTTTGAATGTAAATGAGAGACACAGTTTAACGTAAGCCGAAATTTCGGAATTAAAAAAAGGCAAAGTATGAATTACGCATTGCAATTGAATTACATGCAAAATAAAATAATCTCACTAAATGTTAAAGACTGCTTTGAGATGCGAAGCTTGAACTTTCATAATAAGTAGAATGTAATTGGTTATCACATTCAAGTATTTCTGACTAGTAAAAATATAACTATTGCAACAACATTTCACCGTCTATTTTCAAAACAAACTCTACTAATCTAACCCCACTAGGATTCAAACTACAAACACAGCACAACAATCATGAGTGAACCTTTGTGTTGTTTCCATAATTAGCGGAAACTTCATTCAAAACTACATCTATGAGCGAATAACTAGGACAAACCTCCATAGAACATGATTCTTCCTCTCATTATGCACACTGAATCTTATACGAAAACCAAGACGTAAGAGACTTTGCTAGATATAGCCGCGTTTCTCTGTGTTTGGGCATGAAAAATAGCAAGCTACGGAATGAAAGAGTAGTTGCGGTGAGTGTAAAGAAGAAATATCGAGCGATCGTGTTAAATGAATGATTATTCATCCAAGAACCCACCACGGCTCAATCAACCTACACTAACGTCTAAATGTGTCAAAATATCATGCTACTCATCACAATCAGTTACCGAAGGAATTGGCGCACGCAAAGACGTCCATCATGATTAATTGATAACGAAATAATTGATTCTGGAACTAACTTTAAACTATCTCAACACATTCAGAGAGCGTAGTATACCATTTAATTGTAATTCCTGTTCACTTTGTGATTTCAATGATATGTTTTGTTTAAAATTACGTGCACCCACAACATAAAATGATTTCAACAGTTTCAAGCTTATCCTTCTCGTAAGTTCATTACCGTGCACCTGGTGGCTATCTGTGACCCCAATTATCTCCGACTGCCATCGAGAGCCAAGTTGTGGCTAAACTGTGGCTAATAGTCCTAAGCCCGAACTCTACCTCCATACACATTTTTAGACTTGAAGTGTGCAATTTTGCTCCGTGATTCCTTGTCGAAAAGAAAAAAACTGTCTAAATTTGTAGTTTAACACCGTTTTTACACCATTTCATTTTTGTTTTCAGAGTGATAATCTTATCTTATAATAATGTTTTCAGGATGCCCCTTCCGCGAAGAACAAAAGTGACTCGAGTAGTTCGATGAGCGGTTTGACCTACGGCCTCATAGCCGTAATTTGTGTTTCTCTACTGGTCAATGCTGGATTGATCGGTTTTATCCTCTTCAAGATGAACAACTCGAAACCAAAGGCTGATGATACCAAAAAAGTGGAAAACAGCAAGGTATTCGATTTTGTGAATAATTCGGTCATAATTCGGTAACATTTGCAAGGTATTCGATTTTGTGAATAATTCGGTTTAGACCTCTTCCAGAGCTCAGACATTTGGCTCAATAACTCGTTCGGACTGTGTTAACGACCCCCTTTTTGGCAAAACGAATACTTTGAGATTCTTTGAGCAAAAAAAAGATTGAGCTATTCTGTGGTCTTTAATAAGAAATTTTCCTGGGAGAGTCTCACTCTAGGACTATCACCTTTCTCACTGACTTGAAAATGTTCATTTTTCTTTTTCGATCGCTGGTTTGTTTTTGATAAGAAACTCAGTCTGAAGTTTTGTTTCCTTAGTTTGTAGTTAATGTATTCATTTCAGTCTATCGCCGAGTCCGGAAGCCAAATGAGCAAAGTTTGATCCGGAAATCTAACGAAATAAAAATGTATTTCTGTCGCAATTGTCGATTCAATATTGCGATTCTTGAATGAATGGTGAGAAAAACAATGTAATCGTTTGATGATAGAGAAATCATGTTTCCTAACCACCAAATTGAAAAAAATTGAACAAAGTGTGGTTTTTCAAAAACTTTCTCTGTTTGTGAAACTATTCATCGTTCGAGTGGAATTTCCTCAAATATAATTCTTCTTTTGTCAGTTTCGTTCAGTTGTCAAAAAAAAAACTCTCTTGACAAAAACTTTTCCGGACTCTTGGTAAACTCAGAACTGTTGCCTTTTTCCTCTTTTTTGTAATTTCTTTCAGTTGAAGAAGAAAATCTTTAAAAAAAACCGTCTTGGTTGGAACTTGTTTCCTGGGTTTTCCAGAAAGTACAAAACCAGTCTGTTTGTCTCAACGTTTCTCCCCGTTTTCACGGAGAGACGTTGGTTTTCTCGTTTTCAGTCGAGATTCAAACACGTTCGATCGTAAATTCTTGGGAATTGGGAGTGCGATCGATTGAAAAAAAAGATTACCTTGAAAAGGTATACAATATTTACATGATTTATTTAACACATTCATGTATTCGACACATATAGTCGTCGCCAACGGAAAGGCAGGAGGGTACTGTATATCTCACTTTCCTCTGTGTACGCACGCATGTCTTCGATTCCGAAGCTCGCTGATAATGTTCTCTAATAGCGCAGTGGTTGTCGTTTCCTGCTACAAATATTTTGCTCGCAGGTTCGATTCCGGCGAGAGACAGAAATTCATAATATTGACACCCACTATAGAAAGAAACGGAGTTCTCTCAACTTCTTGCTTTATGTGATTTTTGGACTAGGAAGGACCAGTTGAGGAGTTAGGTAAATTGTGTTTTTCTTGCATGCTAGTTGAAGCATTGGAAAATCAGTTTGATAGTTATTTAAAAAGTAAAACTAAGTTGAACGTTTCAAGCTGAAAAATGATCGGCCACAATTCTGGTGTTATGTGATAACTCATAGAAAGCAATTATTATGACTAAATCTGCTCTGATTGAGTTCGATCCTCCTTCTTTTGAGTCCCAACAAATTTTCGTGTCTACACTACAACGTAGAAATGATATTCGAATGATGAAAAATTCAATGTTTAAATGATTTTATCGTTGTACAATTTTCCTTAAACTCAGTTCTTTTTTTGTAATTTCTTTCAGTTGTCAAAGAAAATCTTTAAAAAACCTTCTCGGTTGGAACTTGTTTCCTGGGTTTTCCCGAAAGTACAAAACCAGTCTGTTTGTCTCAACGTTTCTCCCCGTTTTCACGGAGAGACGTTGGTTTTCTCGTTTTCAGTCGAGATTCAAACACGTTCCATCGTAAATTCTTGTGAATTGGAAGAGGGATCGAATGGAAAAAAATAGTTGTTTGAAAATAAATATTTGGTTTTTCTTGCAACTCGATTGGAAATTGCCTGGGATCTCATAAAGTTTATGAAGAGTTTATTGGAAAGTCATCACTGAACATGGTAGAATCTGATCTGATCAGCTATTTATGTAGTTTGATTCTTCTGAAGTTGCAATGCTTTTTTGAAAAAAAATCCGTCGAGAAACTTCGAAGACAACTTTGACTTGTATGTTTTTCATATGGTTACATGTTTTTTCTACCTCAAGTTTCAATGTGATGAAGCAAACAACAAATCATTGTTCTAAAATGAGTCTGGCTCATTTTTATACTCTCCGAACTGTAACAATTGAATTGTGATTGATTATGTATGGTATGAAGTTGCTCCAAAAAGGGGAATACTGTTTATGATCTCAGATAATTTAGTCTGTAATGTATAACGTACGTTGTACCTGTATCCGGCTGCATCGCAAGCAAGTTTTTATCGAATCAATTTCGCTCTCGACGATTGCGTCAAAATCTCGAGTCAATTGAAACCGTTTTTGCTTTTACATTGTTTTGTGTACATTGTACATTGTACATTGTACATTGTACATTGTGGTGAATTGTTTTTCGAGCTTCCAGAAAGTACAAAACCTGTCTGTTAGTCTGAACGTTCTTTCCTGTTTTCACAGGTAGGTTTTCTCGAGTTGTTTTCCAAGATCACCATTTCGTTTGAACGAGTTTCACGCGCAGACGAGCGTTTTCTTGTTTTCCAATGGCGGGGAAACGGATTGGAAGGATTCAATTCAGTTTCAGGAGAGAATTGAGGGACCAACTATAAAAGAAACTGAAAAAATAGAGTCGCAATGTTTTGAAGGAATTTATCATTGAGAAACCTAAAGGACACCAGTACGAGGCTAGAATATGTATTACTTCATTAGATTCACTCTTCCATGAGTTTTATTGAAATCCAGTAAATCGGCCACCCAAAATCAACAGGTTTCTGTGTTGAACATTTCTGATAACCAGAAATCAGCGAATATGCGAATATTGGGAACATTGACATTGTACCACCTTTCTGCATTTGTGTTGCTTTTGGGGAATTGTAGTTTGACCCCTCACCGAGGGTGATAATTCAATACCCCGAACGAAATACAGAAGTTTGAGGATGGGAGTAAAAATTGAATATTCCCGGTTTCGGAGCTCAGCCCCCACTCGTTGATGCCCAATTGCGGTGGGGGGCGATACTTCAATTTCCTCAACTCTTGAAAGCTGAGTTGGAGGGGTTTTCGAGTTTCCAAACAGGACAAAACCAGTCTGTTAGTCTCTTCGTTTCTTTCCTGTTTTCACGGGAAGACGTTGGTTTTCTCGTTTTCAGTCGAGTTCCCAAACACGTTCAATGGAAATGATTCTCATGGGTTTTCGAGAATGAGGGACCTAACAGATGATGAAAAGAATGAGGGAAAAATAATCAATTTTTCTTGACATGTCATATGCGTAGTTTTTGTTTTTGCGCGGTGATATTTGCGCTACAGTCACTGGCGCGAAAGAGAGTTTGATCTCGATTTGCACCGAAACAAAAAAAGTGAGCAAACTACAGAGTTGATAACAGTTCAATAATTAACACAGATACATGGACACAGTAATTGAACAACTTCTAAATTTAACTATGCAAATAATTATACTGTGTGGATGGAAGGACGGAGACTAAAAGCCATCTGTCTCACATAGATTTTTTGAGTTATCCAGTTTAGGAAATTCTCGAGTTTTCGAATTATCGAGGTAGGACAAAATCGAGTTTGGCTCGACTCGAACATTTCGAGTTTTGTTCGAGTCGAGCCGAGTTCCAACTTTAAAGAAGGACGATTGTGTGGACCAATCCCAACGCTTTGGCCCTAAAAACTGAAATACATTTTGCAATTGCAGGTTCAAAGGACCGATGCGTCGGAAATGGTCCAAATAATCTTCTGTTTTATACTATTGTTGAGAAATGTATTATAGTTCAAAGGACCGATGCGTTGGGATTAGTCCACATAATACTCCTACTTCAACGACGCTAGCGCACATGAGACTCGACGCGACGTTGAACGTTCTGTAGTGGCGCGGCTAGCCATTAATTAGCGAAACATCTTGATAAACCTCCAGTCAAAAAATGATTCCGTTGTGAAAAAATCATTGAAGAGAACAGTTTGTTTTCTGCTGTTTTTGTAGTATGGTGCAAGCAGGCAACCCTTGCAGCGACATCACTTATTCTTTGTATGCAGATTCATATCTAAGAATTATGGGCTTGAAGTTATTTAATGACATTGTGTTCCGAGCTAAACTTCTGTAAACTTTTTTTATCTGTCAAGAGAAAAAAACAGGAACCAGCAAACCTGTTACCGAACAGAAAAAACCGGAATTGAGCCGGAAACTTCCACAAGTTGCAAGTGGAAAACGTACAAGTTGAGCTCGAAGTTGAACAACGTTCTTCCTCATCATCCACAAGTTGTAGCTGAAATGTGAAAACGTACAAGTTGAGCTCGAAGTTGGACAAGTTTCATTGTTCTTCCACCCGAAAACATGGTGTCAAATGGTTCTCGTGAAAACCGCCATCGCTCAGTTGTAGAGAAACTCTGAGAATTCATTCTCTTCACTGCTTCTGTTGAGGAATGCAGCTTTTCTCTGCTCTCTGCTTCGGTTAGTTTCATCGAGTTTTCCCTCATGCACATGAACATACTGTATGCTCAATTCTGTATCTGTGGAGCGAGCGGTGTGTCTGCGTATCCATGATCTACACACTATTTCTTCCCGAATCGCGTCGTCATTTTAGTCAGTTTCTGACTGCGAGGAATGTTGCCTAAAGCTGCTTTCGCATCATTTGCACATTTTTGTAGAATAAATAGAAAAATAAATAAAAAATCGAAGTTTTCCCATGCAAACTTCATAGACAGCGAAACCGCTACTCTATTTTAGGAATACTACATGGGTGACACAGACACAGTTAGTTCCGAAAACGTGAAACATGGGAAGTTCCAGAGAAGTATCTACATTCTACACTCACAATAATATCTAGAGTGTAACGAACCTCGAATAAATTGGTTTCGAATACATTTGTATCACCATAACTCGTTTCAGTTCTGATGGGGTGGTGAATAGAAGGTTTTTCTCCCTGTCTTGAGTTGAGTTATATTTTGAGAAATGTTCATTTCTTCTGTTTCCAGCGTCCATAGTGACCAGCTCGTTTGGACTGCAATGCTACAAGTACGGCTCGTATAGTCTGTTTCACGAAACAATAGCCCTCTACAATAAGATACTGGAACTTTTAGGTAAATTTATCATATCTTGTAGGTGTTCTACATAGTTTAAACTGTGTTATTTAGTTTTCCACTTTGGGTACTACAAGCATACAAAACAATGAATCTTCAACTCCGTTTGTTGACTAGATAAATGCGTTCGAATTTTGAAAGATTACTGTAGAAAGTCATCGATTGGTGAAACGAACTATACTCGCCCAAGACTGCCCCGACCAAAGTACAATGTAAGGACAATGAAGTCTGCGTCTCGATCTCCCTGCCCAAAGCACATAAGTGTATGTTCGCGTGCGCTCGTCGACCGTTTTCCATGAACGAGGTATTTCCGGTTTTCGAATAATACCAAACAAGGTTATTATAGGGTGAAGTTCTTCCGAAGCAAGCGTTTTCGTAGGTTGCCCAATATCGCTGTGTTTGTATAGTTCGTTTCATTCCCACTGAGACCCATTGGCATCGTGCCAAACTTTTCGGATACCTATTTCTTAGAGCATTTTTTTGTTTGCATGTTGTTATGGAACTGAACCATGGCTAACAGAGATAGCAGTTTTTTTGAAGAACTCCAACGTGGTGAAAAACAGCTTTGAATATTTATTGGCACGCTGTCAAGTCTCAGTGGGAATGACTCGGACAATTCCCAGTCAATTGGCCAGCCACTTTTTATTTATTGGCTGAACGAGAGAGTGTGCAGGTCAGAGAGACGCAGACTGTCCTAGCCTGTCTGCGCTTCATCGACCTGCATGCTCTCTCGTTTTTGTAGCTGGCCAATTGCAGAAAATTGGCGCTAATCGTTTTGAGGACGGCATTTTGACTACGGTCGACTCCGGTCCAATCGATATTCTCCAATTATGGCGTTTGTAGAGATCAAACTACAACGAAGACTACGTATATTTACATATTTACATGTTTATTCATTCACGTCGCTTGGTCACGAGGCGGTGATCTTTCTTTTTTTCATACAACGAAGACTATTCGTGCGTATATGAAATATTACAGGAATACGAATGCAAAAACGATGGGACTGGTTTTAGGAAGTGCTTCTGTAGCACTGATTTGTGTAACGGGAATGTCGCGAAGTTCAATCAGGTTTGAGAATCACTTCATTTACTAGTAAACTGAATAGTTTAGTGAAATTGGCATTCTAATGAGGAATCGTGCACCTTTTCATTCCACGTTCCTGAGTTCTGCTGTGTTTAACATGTGACTGTGCCATTGACTAACAGTATACCAGACTTGAAACTCTAATACTAACTCAAGAATTTTATCTCGAACGTTTTCAGAGTATGAAAGGCAAGTATTCTGGGCAAGTTGGAGACTGCATCTCAAAAATGGCTGGTTAGTTTTTAGAAAAGTTGTTTTGTGTATTTTGCATGTATTAAACAAGCAGAGTACGCATGCTAGAAGATACCGGCACATTCATTCCATCCTGCGTCTCATTAAACATACGCTATTTCACTGCTCTTACATCCCGTTGGGATGTAAGAGACGAGAAATAGTGAGGCAGAACGAGAGACGCAGGATGGGATGAAGGTGCCGGGATCTTCTAGCATACGTATTCTGATTCAGCAGGAATGTAACTTTGTCCTATTCCTTTGTTAGAGAATTACCTTTCGTTGAAACGTCTTGCTATGCGAAATTTCAAGAAACTATGAAACAAAGAATGTATGAACAATCAACACTGCATTAGTATTGCGAAGCGTATTGATATAAGTATATGATGGTAAGCCTCTGCAACGAATGTTGTCAGAGTTCCTAAAGCGATCTAGTACAATATAGATCGCTCAATATAGACGAGATTATAGTGTCATACCTAGCGGTTCAGTTGAATATCGTAGTGTGCCGTGTCGAAATCAAACTACAAACCTGTTTAATGGGCATTACTTTTTGTCGTTCACTTACCCCTAGGCAACTTTGATTTTCACGTTCATCGCTAATATCTCTGTTTTCAGCTGTGGTCACGAATCCTTCTACCACTTCTACCACCACCAGCACTTCTCCAGCTGCAACCTCAACCAGCACTACTCGTATTAGAACTGCTACAGCTCAGAAGTCCACGAGTAGAGCCAGTACTACAAGTTCAACAAGTACACCAAGTACTACTACTGCCGCAACCACAAGTTCGACCAAAAATACAAATTCTCCAGCTTCAACTTTAAGCAGTACTACCAGTACTACAACTGTTCCAGCTCCAACCTCAACCAGTACTATCAGTACTACAACTGCTCCAGCTACGACCTCAACGAGTACAACAACTGCTGCAACTACAAGCTCAACTAGTACTACAAGTACTACAGCTGCTCCGGCTCAGCAGTCAACCAGTACAAAAAGTACTACAACTTCTCCAGCTGCAACCTCAACCAGTACCACCAGTACCACAACTGCTCAAGCACCAACCTCAACCAGTACTATCAGTACTACAACCGCTCCAGCTCCGACCTCAACAAGTACAACAACTGCTGCAACTACAAGCTCAACTAGTACTACAAGTACTACAGCTGCTCCGGCTCAGCAGTCAACCAGTACAAAAAGTACTACAACTTCTCCAGCTGCAACCTCAACCAGTACCACCAGTACCACAACTGCTCAAGCACCAACCTCAACCAGTACTAGCAGTACTACAACCGCTCCAGCTCCGACCTCAACAAGTACAACAACTGCTGCAACTACAAGCTCAACTAGTACTACAAGTACTACAGCTGCTCCGGCTCAGCAGTCAACCAGTACAAAAAGTACTACAACTTCTCCAGCTGCAACCTCAACCAGTACCACCAGTACCACAACTGCTCAAGCACCAACCTCAACCAGTACTAGCAGTACTACAACCGCTCCAGCTCCGACCTCAACAAGTACAACAACTGCTGCAACTACAAGCTCAACCAGTACTACCAGTACTACAACTTCTCCAGCCCAGAAGTCCAGCAGTAGAACCAGTACTACAACTACTCCTCCAGCTCTACCTGTAGAGACTGAAACATCAACCGCTGCTACTTCAGCTCACAGTTCTGTGAAGACCTCCGTTACAGCCCGAGCTCCTCCTGCTCAAACTACGGTTAGGCCCAGCGAAACAACAGTTGTTCCAACAGTCCAGGCTTCTGTTAAAACGTCTTCTCCAACTCCAAACCCTTCCAGTGAAACAACTGAAAGTACCGAATCAACCACCAAAAAACACCAGAAATCTGACAACAAAGGAATCTTTATGAGAATTCTCATCTGGTTCGGATGGTATTAAATGAACGTTTTGTGATGTTTTTTCATAAAATTGACCTCACAAGTTTTTCGCACATTCTCAGACCAATTTGAAGTATTACGATTCACAAACTATCGCACAGTTTTTTTTCTTTTCGATTAACCTGTATACTACACCAATACGGGATATGAGGATGTTTGACTTGGTTCAAACTTGAAATTTCGAAGTCAATTTTGAGTCTCGGAAAAGAGTCCAACAAAATGGAACACGATTCAACTAAATTCATTATAGAATGAAGAACTTTGAAAAACGACGAAAATCAAACAAACCAAGCGTTCAAGCTCACCACTATGAATATTGATTCAACGAAAACCTGATTTTAGTTCAGAAGGATACACTGTGATGTGATGAGTGCACATAACGTTATAGTCTGTTTCACGAAACATTAGCCTCCTACAGTAAAATAATCAAAATTTTAAGTGAATTTATCATATCTTGTAGGTGTCGTACATAGTTTAAACTATGTGATTTCGATTTCCACTTCGGGTACTATCAAGCATACAGAACAGTGAATCTTAAATTATGTTTGTTGACTAGATAAATGCGTTTGAATTTTTGAAAGATTACTGTAGAAAGTCATCGATTGGTGAAACGAACTATACCTGACTTGTACTGTTAGTCAATTGCACAGTCACGTGAAACATCTAACTAAAAGTTTTGCCGCGTGTCAACTAAATTATACGGAGTGTTCCCATGCTGGAAGTTATCAAAGAATTATGGATTTCTGTCAGTGGTTTTTCACCATTATTCCAATACGTGAATGAGCAAATATATATATGTATATATATATATATATATATATATATATATATATATATATATATATATATATATATATATATATATATATATATATATATATATATATATTCATTCACAGTGTTACAAGAACAACAAAAAAACGTGAGTAAATATGTAGAACCCCTAAGGGGCAAGGGGCAACAAAACCCTGCCTACGAATTAAGTGGAGCTAACTAGTAATACTTTCAGAATACAAAATTGAACAAAAAAAATTTAAAGATGATAAAACGTGCAAATGTTTACATTTCTTCAGTCCGAGTTATAGTCATCGAAAAATCTGTTTCTGCAATTCGAACAAACTGAAAACTGGCCAGCTGATCCCATGGACGATGCACGACGAAATATAGTGAGTGCCAAATTTATAAAATTCTGTCTCTCGCCGGGATCGAACCTGCAAGCAAAAGTATCGTAGCAGAGCCCTAACCACTGCGCTATTCGGAAGGTTTTGAAATCGAAGACATGTGTGCTTAGGCTGTCTTCAGACTTTTTGTGCGATACAAGATACAGATACACGATTCATTTTCGAATTATTTGTATCGTCTCATTTTGTATCCGTATCTTGGCGCCAACGTATCAGAAAAGTATGAACATTCGTCACAGCGGGAAGTGAGATATACAGTACCCTTCCGCCTTTCCGCTGGCGACGAAAATACACTTTTTCGTTATGACCGAAGAGGTTGTGAGACAGACTTCATTGCGCTCGCATTGTAGTTCAGTCAGAGTGATCTCCGTATGCTCCGAATATAGTCGTCGCCAACGGAAAGGCGGGAGGATACTGTATATCTCACTTCCCGCTGTGTATTCGAAGATGTCTCTATTGATTATGTCCTGTAATAGCGCAGTGGTTAGCGCCCTGCTACGAAACTTTTGCTCGCAGGTTCGATTGCGGCAAAAGACAGAAATTTATAATTTTGGAACTCACAATAGTGAAATATTGAACTGATAATGAGGGTGAAGAACAATGTAGCATGTTAAATATTGCCGAGAACATATACGTACAAACATTTTAAATATTAAACCTGTTGATATTCGAGCATAGTACAGGTAACACATGGATCAGGTGGTGATCAGATAGTTCACCTCAAAGATGACTTTTTCAGGAGACTTTGATGCGGTGCCGGGAACTTCAGAGGCCAGAGTCGTTGTAGAGAATGCGTTCCGTAAACTTCGCTCTTCCTCAACGGTCGGCTAGCGAAGTATTGCAGCGCCAGGAAAAACGGGTTTAATATCTTGAAAACGAGAATTGGACCGAACAGGTTTGAGAATGGTGAAATCCGTACGCGTTTTCACAGGGAGAGCCTGCGTTTTGCGCGAAATTTCCGGGAAACGCTCGCGTGGCAACGGTTTCCGAGAAAACCACAGCTGCTGAAGCGGAGAGAAATTATTAGAGCTCATTCTCTGCACTGCGTCAGTGGGAGGATGCAGCTTCTATCTGGTGCTCTCTGCCTTGGTGAGTTGGTCGGATTCGTTATTCGCCAGTTAAAGAAGGACGATCATCTGGACCAATCTCGAGAAAAAGGTCCTTTAAACTGCGATCAGAGAATGTATTGTACTTTAAAGGACTGAATCGTTGGAATTAGACCACATTATCGTCCTTCTTTAATAGTAGGTCATGGAATGTCTGAGCGAGAACGAGAATAGTAGAAATTGAGATCGGCGGCAAAACTGTTGAAAAAAAACTTTTGCGCTCTATGTTAAACTCTCCCACCCTAAGAATCCCGTGCTTTATGGTAAGAGAAACTGTTGCGCTCTATGTTGAAGACTTCTGCGCCCTTTGTAAAGGAGAACACCCGCGCTCCATGCTAATGACTAGCGATAAATTACTTCTGTACTTCGTTCGCCACTGTGCCCTTTTTAATAGTAGATGTTTTTTTTAAATAGAATCATTTAAAAGCAGCCGCTGCGCGGCTGTCAATAGTTCGAGGTCGAGCAACCAGGGTTTACTACTGGAAATAGCTGGGCGAATAGTTATATTGTAGAAAACAGGCGCCAATATTGCAAAGTAGGCTACTTAGGCGCCAAGATTGCAAAGTAGGCTACGTCGTCAGAAAAATCATGAATGGGTGCGATGAAAGAGAATAACTCTACCATAGCTCGACGCAAACCAGCCAGTAGCAGAAATCAAACTAGTTGTTATAGCGAGCATGGCTGGGTTAGGACTTAGTATTTACTTGCCAGATGGGATGAGCTGCGCTCTAAGTTGAAAAAAATTCCCGCGCTTTATGTTAAGAAGAACTTCTGCGCTCTATGTTGAGGTAAAATCCCGCGCACTGTTCTAAGAAGAACTCCTGTGCTCTTTGCTAATGCAAACTTCCGCGCCTCATGTCAAGAACTCTCATTTTTCATGCTGAGGGCAACTTCCACACCTTAGGTTGAGAAGGACCCACGCGCTCTATGTTAAGAAGAACTCCCGCGCTTTATGTTAAGGAAAACGGTCTCGCCTCATATTTAGATAACTCCCGCAATCTGTGTTCAAGGGACCCTACAACTATAATTTGCTATGCAAATAACTTCTGGTTTTAATAACTTCGAATAACTTCAGTTATTCTGTATCGAGATAGAAGTTTTACACCTCACGTACGGAAAGGAAACCGCAATATTACGGAGCAAAGTAGAAGCAAATAGTATTTGATTAACGGTAATGCAAAAATCGTAGTTCTCACTGCTCTGTTGTTTCTTCCATAATATTCACGAATCACACCATTGTTTCAATAACGTTCTCCACCATGTGATAGATGAACTCGTTATGCACTTTTGCCGTGTTGCCAGTATAATTCTTTTTTCACTCTCATCAAATATCACTGACCACGTTACTTTACAAGTGTAGGGGTAGGGGTACACTATTTAAAATGAGAGAATTACACAGCATGTATAATTTGGACGACAAAATGACAATCGCGGAAAGTGAACACATGACTGGGTAGTAGTAACAAACTTTGAGATTTCAAAATGAGAGAGTAATAAGGTTATTGAAACGGTGCTGTCAGATTTCGTAAAAATTCATCATGGCGCAAAGTTCTCATTTTATGATTACTTCAGTGTTTCTGAGGTGTCCTTATGTGACTCGTAATAGTTCTAAAATAAAAGTTAAATTTAACAGCGCACAAAATTTTGAAAAAAAATTTCCCGAAAAACGTGAACAGTCCTAGAAAGCCTATACATTTGTTTATTTTCTATTTTCAGTATTTCTGATAACTGGCTCGAGTGGTCTGGAATGTTACCAATACTCATCAGCGTACAGCACTCCGCCGTACAAAGTTACCTGCAAGCAGGGAGAATCATGCCGAACATTGACCCAGTTGAAAAAACCTTATTATCGCTGGTCAGCCCAGGAGAGACTTGGTTGCACTTCTGAGTGTAGTGCAGTAGCGAAAGAAGCCGGTGGAAAGGTTACTATTATACTTTTACCAGGCGGCGTAGCAACCCCTCGAAAATCTCATTTGATACCTCATGAGCTATTCGCATGAGCTTCTCATGAGATTCTGTTGATTACTATGCTACAACATTGAAAGCTCACGAGTAGCTCATGAGGTATCTCATGAGAAACTCATCGGAACTTCTCATGAGGTTGGACGGTTTGCTACGCCGCCAGAGCCCGCTGTGTTTCTATTTTAGTCTCGTTTAAAATTAACATTCTTCAAACAATATGTGAACAGGAATCGGAAGTTTTCGACTAAAAACGGTTGTGCTCGGTCGAAATTTGTGCCTGTAGCTACGGCGTGTATTAACAGTGGCCTGACTTGAACCGAATCGCGCGCCTTGCGTTCCACGGTTAATTTCGACGCACCAGTGCAAAACTTTAATTAATTTTTCGTGGATCATTTAACCCCAGCGGAGATTCGAAAGCTTTCTTTTTTTGGCGGCTTGTTTGCGTTGGAGCGAATGAGTCGACCGGGGAGCGCAAGGGGCGAGATTTGATGCCTGTCAGGCCGTCTTCAAAGAGGGACGATTATGTGGTCCAATCGCAACTCTTCAGTTCTTTTAACTGCAATACATTTTTCAATTGCAGCTCAAAGGACCGATGCGTCGAAATTGGTTCACATAATCGTCCTACTTCAATTAAACTTATAGTTCAAAACTGATCAACCAACTCTAATTTAGTCCCAGTTCGCTGAGTTTATTGAATCTCGAGGTATATTTGCCGCCAACGGAAAGGCTAGAGGATACTGTATATCTCACTTTCCGCTGTGTAAGCACACATGTTTTCTATTCCACAACATATTACTCATTGTTCCCATACTCATTGTTCATGTTCACTGATTGTGCATGCAATACTTACAGACCAACACATGCGCCGCTTGGAGTGGACATTGGATGATAAGTTTCACTGTCGCGGAATGCTCCTGTGACAGCGACTTCTGCAACAGCGATGTCGGGAAACTCAATCAGGTTTGATAATCATGTTCTACATCGAAGCTGTGAGCCAACTTCTGGATGAAACCTATCAAGAGTTGTTCGAAAATTGTAGTGAATACAGTTCATACTACTCGGCACTTTTTTAATTTTTAGAGCACCTAGAATATTATTCAACATGACTGGGCCATTTTTCACATTATCAGACAACTTGTGTGATCCTACATCGTTTTCTTCTTTTTCAATATTCCTCTCCCGATTTTGATTAGGGGTTCTCGGAGCACCACACCAAAACAAAGAGAAAAATATGTGAGAGAACAATATTAAAATGGGTAATTTCCAAATCGTGAACAATCGAAAAGTATATTAGATTAATAGGAAACCAAAAAAAAGTTCAATTTGTGAGACATACGATGCCAGTTGCGAACATGTACATAGTTCGCTCTCCAAAGCAACTTCCTTGCTGTAGTGGTAGTTTGATGCCAGTGCTTCTAGTTTGAAATTCGTAGCTAATGGGGTGTATTTGAGGTGATACTACAACAATGGTCGTTCCCTACAACAGTTAATCTATCGTCTTATAACGATTCCCTCACTTTTCTAATGAAGTGTTTTCCAGGCTGTGGGAGGTGCGAATCATTTCGTCCAAATGTGCGTTGCGGAGCTGGCTGGTTAATAATAATAATAATAATAATAATAATAGTTTATTACGGGATCAGAATCTGTACAATTCGCCGCAACATTTTATCTTTCCAAGTGTGCATCTCTTCTCTAGCGATCCTCATCCAGTTTCTTCCGACAGCTTCTTCGAACTCATCTCTCCATCTTTGTTTTGGTCGCCCCGGGGGTCTTGGTGCGTCAATTGGACACCATTCCACCATCGTTTTCGCCCAACGATCATTTTCCATGCGGCTGACGTGTCTTGCCCACGACCATTTTCTCATGGCAGCACGTTCACGAATGTCTGGTAGTCGCACTGTTCTCGAAAGCCACTCGTTGGTATGACGATCGAAAAGGGTCACACCAATCATTTTTCTCATCATTCTCCGCTGACCAGTGATCAAGGTAGAATGATCTTTGAGACGGAGTACCCATGTCTCACAGCCATACAGAATTGCTGGTTCTATGCATGCCTGGTAGACCTTACGTTTCAGCGCCAATGAAACCGTACGACTTGTGAGAAGTTTCGACTTGTGAAACTGGCTGGTTAGTTTTTACCAATTCTTCGATTTATTCACATACAAGCCTGTGGGACACTGGTAAAAAACAGAAACAGTTGCAAAGTTGCAAACAAAATACGTTAGGTTCTGAGAATTACTTCAACAATGGGAGTGCAATTTAAAAAACTTTTAATTTTTCCCTTATTTTAAAGTAAAATTTAAAAAAACTGAAAATAAAACGAGATCTAATATTCCCGGAAGTTAATAACGGAATTGAGCAGCTTGTTAATTAAACAAAGGAATGCCAGAGAATTATAAAACTTCACAATTTTTGACGGCAAAATTTTTTCTGAAAACTTTTGCTGATGCAAACTTAGGTGTATAATCATATCAACACGAATCATACATGTTACAAAAGTAGTTTTATCGTCACAAAAGTAGTTTTATGTAGTTGATGTTTCTTCCAAGACTAGTCCTCGTTGCAGTAGGCTAGCATAAAGCGTGACACTTTTACCTACCAACTATTTTTCACTCTGTAACAATAATATATGAGAGAGTCTACTCTTATTCACATGTTGTATCTGTGTTTTCAGAGCTTGTCGCGAAACTTCCTTCTACTACAACTTCTACAACCACCACCACCACTAGTACAACTACCCCGGATCCTGCTCTCACTTCGACCGCTTCTGCTGGCAATGAGGTCAAGACTACTTCTGCTCCAGCTCACCCTGATGGCCAAGCCACTGCAGCCCCCGGTTCTCCAGCCCACCCTGATGGCCGAGCCACTGCAGCCCCCGGTTCTCCAGCTCACCCTGATGGCCAAGCCACTGCAGCCCCCGGTTCTCCAGCTCACCCTGATGGCCGAGCCACTGCAGCCACCGGTTCTCCAGCTCACCCTGATGGCCGAGCCACTGCAGCCCCCGGTTCTCCAGCTCACCCTGATGGCCGAGCCACTGCAGCCACCGGTTCTCCAGCTCACCCTGATGGCCGAGCCACTGCAGCCCCCGGTTCACCAGCTCACCCTGATGGCCGAGCCACTGCAGCCCCCGGTTCTCCAGCTCACCCTGATGGCCGAGCCACTGCAGCCCCCGGTTCTCCAGCTCACCCTGATGGCCGAGCCACTGCAGCCACCGGTTCTCCAGCTCACCCTGATGGCCAAGCCACTGCAGCCCCCGGTTCTCCAGCCCACCCTGATGGCCGAGCCACTGCAGCCCCCGGTTCTCCAGCTCACCCTGATGGCCGAGCCACTGCAGCCCCCGGTTCTCCAGCTCACCCTGATGGCCGAGCCACTGCAGCCACCGGTTCTCCAGCTCACCCTGATGGCCGAGCCACTGCAGCCCCCGGTTCACCAGCTCACCCTGATGGCCGAGCCACTGCAGCCCCCGGTTCTCCAGCTCACCCTGATGGCCAAGCCACTGCAGCCCCCGGTTCTCCAGCTCACCCTGATGGCCAAGCCACTGCAGCCCCCGGTTCTCCAGCTCACCCTGATGGCCGAGCCACTGCAGCCCCCGGTTCTCCAGCTCACCCTGATGGCCGAGCCACTGCAGCCCCCGGTTCTCCAGCTCACCCTGATGGCCGAGCCACTGCAGCCACCGGTTCTCCAGCTCATGCTGATGGCCCAGCCACTGCAGCCACCGGTTCTCCAGCTCACCCTGATGGCCCAGCCACTGCAGCCACCGGTTCTCCAGCTCACCCTGATGGCCCAGCCACTGCAGCCACCGGTTCTCCAGCTCACCCTGATGGCCGAGCCACTGCAGCCACCGGTTCTCCAGCTCACCCTGATGGCCGAGCCACTGCAGCCCCCGGTTCTCCAGCTCACCCTGATGGCCAAGCCACTGCAGCCCCCGGTTCTCCAGCTCACCCTGATGGCCGAGCCACTGCAGCCCCCGGTTCTCCAGCTCACCCTGATGGCCAAGCCACTGCAGCCCCCGGTTCTCCAGCTCACCCTGATGGCCGAGCCACTGCAGCCCCCGGTTCTCCAGCTCACCCTGATGGCCGAGCCACTGCAGCCACCGGTTCTCCAGCTCACCCTGATGGCCGAGCCACTGCAGCCTCCAAGAATACCACCACTACCGCGAAACCTCCTCTAACTCAGTCTGCTGTTCAGACTCCTTCTCCGAATGCGAACTCGTCCAGTCAAACAGATGTGACCACCGAATATTCGCACCAGCAAAACAAGAACAAAGGAATTTTCATGAAAATTCTTGTTGCTTTTGGATTGTATTAAATGAAGTTTTTGTCATATCTTCTGTTAAAGAGTTTGTTACCAGACATTTGTCTCGAAAGAATTGTGCCAACGATGAAAGATTTGTCAATGCTGGCACTGACCACGACTCTTTTGCTCACTTCAACTTTGCTCAATTTATTGCTCAAATAGAGCATTATTAGAAAAACTAAGATAGAGTTGAGAAGATAGAGGAATCCGAGAGCACGTTAACGAGAACTTAATCGAACAAGTTTCTCAAGTGAAAATCCAAAACTGTGGATATAACGTTCATTTTGAGAGTGTTACAAACTGTAGAAAACATGTATAAATAACGAACGCCTGATATCGCTGTGGCCTTCGTAAAACGTTCACACCTTTCGTTAGAGAACGTTTGAAAAACCTAGTGTTTTAACGAGAAGTTGCTGAGAACAGGCAGATAGTTGACCATTTTTTGTCGAAAAACTGCGACTCTTCAGGTTACGGTAGTTAAAGATCGAGAGTTAAGAACAAGCCTGGGTATCCATTTTTCTCGAGCATTTGTTCAAAAACACTCCTCTCCATATTTTAAATAAGGCTTTCACTTGAAATCATGTACAATTCCAAACATTTAGTTTCTGCGAAAAAAGCCCTGATCTAGCTGTATCATACTGCCGCTCTGGCAGTACAATGCAATTATTTTGCTATGGTTACCAAACATACAAAACAGCTTCTCACTCACTTATACCTAGTTACCTAGATCTCTCTCCTGCAGTTTTTGGATAATGTAGCGAAGATTAAATTTTGATTTCTTGATTCTTTTCCATTTTTCTCGGTTTTTTGAACTGTGTAACTCTTTATCTCTGGTTCTGTTCTTTGTTTCACCATAAACCAAACATTTTCATATGAGAACACGATTAACGGTGGAGGTAACATGCGCAACATGCTTTACAGGCAGATTTCCACGCCAGCATCCAAACTGAGACAAGGTCATATTGCAATTCCACTTAGGTAGTTACTACCAGATAATGAGTGTGAAAAAGAACCACTAAACTTAAATGATGGAATCGTTTTTCGAACTTCATCTGGTTTCATCGAAAATCGCATGAAATTCAAACATCCGCTAACAAACTTGGGCTAACTTGGGCTCCGCCAACCAACTTGCTGTAGAACTTGTTTCTTCCCACTATATATTTTCGAAACCAATGAAAATGAGTCATTTATAGACGGCTCACTGTGGTCTCAAGTTGCATGCTGGCGTGGATATCTGCCTTTAATTACCAAATGAAGAATAAAACGTCGCTATTGTGAGTGCCAAATCTATGAATTTCTGTCTCTCGCCGGAATCGAACCCGCGAGCAAAAGTTTCGTGGCAGAGCGCTAACCGCTGCGCTATTGGAGCACATGAACGGGAAGCTTCAGAATTAGAGGCATGTGGGCGTGCACAGCGATAAGTGAGATACACAGTACCCTCCCGCCTTTCCGTTGGCAACGACTATAGCTTTCATTGGCACATTGCCAGAGTCGGCGTGAGAGTGATGAATATCATGGCATCTTTTCTGTGTCGTACTTTTTGAAACCATTATTTGTAAACATTTCATGAGTATGAACACGCTCAGTGAAAATAGCTGAGTAGTTTATGAATTTTCTTCAAGACATTTTTTTTGCGGTTCAGCCTGAAAAACAAATGTTTGGAACTTCTTTCTATGCAATAGAACCATTACATGTCAAAGATGGAAAAACGACTGTACAAAGTGTGTGTAATGTTCATTCACAAGATTCCGTATACGAATAGGGTTATCATGAAGGATACGTTCATTTTCATCTCATTTTGAGCGGATCTCATGAGAATATAGGCCGGTTTTCCAGTGTACTTCCCGGCAGTAGTAGTAATTGGAGTTGTAGGGGGAGTTGTGGGGGGAGGGGGTGTAGTTACGGGGATTTCTGAAATATAGCCGTTATTTCGTCATCAAAAACAGAAAGTACACATTTAACGGAAGTTCTCTCAACAAACTAGTATAGTATGCGTGCCAAATTTACAAATTTCCGTTTCCTGCTCGAATTGGACCTGCGAGCAGAAGATTCGTAGCTGGGCGCTTATCACTGAGCTACAAGAGTACAGAACTGAGTAGCCTACGAATCAAAGACGTCTGTCCGTACACAACGGTAATTAAGATACCGTACCCTCTCGCCTTTCTGTTGGCGACGACTATATACTCACTGATCTCTGGTTCCGCCCAGTTCTCGTCCAGTGTAACTCCCTCCATTATCATCAATTCAGTGCACTCCGTAATACTGAAATAGATGTGAATTCTCTCTGAAACCTGATTTTCACTTCACTTTTTCATATGGGTCCAAGTCGGAGAGAGATGAGACATCTGCCTGTCTGCGTCTCTTTGACCTGCACACTCTCTCGTCGACAAATGATTGAATTAACTCAACATACTTGTTTTCGCCCGTCCAACCCTGTTGCGCTGCCTTTTCCTTCATGGTTTTTCGCGAATTTTCGAGTACTCTCATGAAACTTTGAACCACGTCCGAACAATCTTTGTTGAAGCCAACCACACAGTCAGCAATCTCCTTCACTTTCCTTAAAGAAGGTAGGATATAAAAAATAATCTTACACGGTCCGTCAACAGCATATTCACGTGAAACATTTTAAACACAGCATAACTCAGGAAGGTGCAATGAAAAAGTGTACGATTCCTCATTAGAGTGCATTTTTCACGTGACTATCGTGAATTATCATTGTTTTGGCTCGAAACCTTCATATTTCGTAGTAGGAAAGTTGTGAAAAACTCTACCAGAATTTGAATAAAATTCAATGAGGCCAACATAGAAAACTTTGGCCTGAAAGTTTGAGCAGATCACTGTAGAGGGTCACAACTGGATGGACTGAACTGTTAGTCAACTGTATAGTCACGTGAAACATGTTGAACACAGCAGAACTCAAAAACGTGTAATGAAAAAGTGTACGATTCCTCATTAGAGTGCATTTTTCACGTGACTATTATGAGTTATCATTGTTTTGGCTCGAAACTTTCACATTTCGTAGTAGGAAAGTTGTGAAAAACTCTACCAGAATTTGAATAAAATTCAAAGAGGCCAACATAGAAAACTTTGGCCTGAAAGTTTGAGCAGATTACTGTAGAGGGTCACAACTGGATGGACTGAACTGTTAGTCAACTGTATAGTCACGTGAAACATTTTGAACACAGCAAAACTCAAGAAGGTGCAATGAAAAAGTGTACGATTCCTCATTAGAGTGCATTTTTCACGTGACTATTATGAGTTATCATTGTTTTGGCTCGAAACTTTCACATTTCGTAGTAGGAAAGTTGTGAAAAACTCTACCAGAATTTGAATAAAATTCAAAGAGGCCAACATAGAAAACTTTGGCCTGAAAGTTTGAGCAGATTACTGTAGAGGGTCACAACTGGATGGACTGAACTGTTAGTCAACTGTATAGTCACGTGAAACATTTTGAACACAGCAAAACTCAAGAAGGTGCAATGAAAAAGTGTACGATTCCTCATTAGAGTGCATTTTTCACGTGACTATTATGAGTTATCATTGTTTTGGCTCGAAACTTTCACATTTCGTAGTAGGAAAGTTGTGAAAAACTCTACCAGAATTTGAATAAAATTCAAAGAGGCCAACATAGAAAACTTTGGCCTGAAAGTTTGAGCAGATTACTGTAGAGGGTCACAACTGGATGGACTGAACTGTTAGTCAACTGTATAGTCACGTGAAACATGTTGAACACAGCAGAACTCAAAAACGTGTAATGCAAAAGTGCACGATGCCTAATTAGAGTGCTATCTTTACGTGACCATTCAATTTACTGATACACTCTGTTCCACCAATCGATGTCCTTCTACAGTGATCCGTCAAGTATTCAGAAAGGTTTTTCTAATGAACGAATGATTATTTTGTTCTTAAACTTTCAGAGTTTGTGGTAGTAAAGGTGCAGAAGACACTACCAAAATTTAAAAAAAACTCAAAAACGCCAACATAGAAAACTTTGGCCTGAAAATTTGAGCAGATTACTGTAGAGGGTTACAACTGGATGGACTAAACTGTTAGTCAACTGTATAGTCACGTGAAACATGTTGAACACAGCAGAACTCAAAAACGTGTAATGCAAAAGTGCACTATTCCTCATTAGATTGCTATCTTTTCGTGACCATTCAGTTTACTTTTAGTATAACAAACACTCCATTGTCTTTTTTGCATCGATTTTTCACTGACTTGCATGCAGTTCTAGCGTCGTCGAAAAGAGGGGCAGCTTCGACATTCGGGAAATTTTCTAGGTCACAATTCTCGTGCATCTCCTCTGTTTTTTCTTCCGTATCACATGGTATCTCCCTGAAACACAATATAGTAAAACCAAATTGAATAGTCACGTGTAGTCAGCATTTCAATGAGGTACGTGCACTTTGTCATTGCACGTTTCTGAGTTCTGCTGTGTTCAACATGTTGCACGTGACTGTGCAATTGACTAACATTATACAACACGGGAAAAAGCGTAGATTACATAGTATGCGTACTATAATCTGCGCAAGTTAGTGCAATCATATCAAACTACAAATTTAACAGATTAGACCGGTCATGAGCAGTTTCTGTCTGAAGAACCTGTGGTGCAACCTAGCAGTATTATTTTATCTTTGTTTAACAATAGAGATGTTCATCAAAACTGCCTCAGAATTTGACTAGTGAGAAAGAGTTAAAATAATACTAGTGAGAACAGAACTATTGAAGAACTGTACTAGTGAATTAATAATATAATACTAGTGACATAATTATATTTTGTTCAAATAAAATAACCTAATATAAATGCCTCAGAATTGTTTTGCAACGTAATGTGAATGAGAGTTGTTTTTTTAGACTATTCTTATGAACTCTCGGCTCAAGAAAATTAGATAAAACCTACAAAACATGAAAACTTTGAAAAACTCACGAGTAAGTAAAACTGATGAGCAGGCTAGATGTGGCCAGAAACGCAAAGAGTCTGAAAATGAGAGTATATATTTTGAAGTTTTTAAATGGATTATTAACGTGTTGAACGTAATGAAGGACAACTATGTGGACCAATGCTAACGTTTCAGTCCTTTAAACTAAATACATTTTTCATTTGCAGCTTGAAGGACCGATGCGTCGGAAATGGTCCACATAATCGTCCTTCTTTAATCCCATTATTCGATAGATGTGAATGTAACATCAGCCCATTGGTTGAAAATAAGCCATTCATTTATCTATCTACATTCGAAATATGAAAATGGAATAATAACAGACAAATAATTTTGAATCGGTTAACAGTTGTTTGTATGACGATGTGACGGGGATGAAACATTTTACTATCGCCCCCTACTCCACTCCCTCGCGTGGTAACGATATTCTCATAATTGGAATTTGAAAAACTGAAGAGAGGGTTGTAAAAAGCCCAACTATCCACCTCAATGTTCTAAAAACTACCCCAGAATTGATTAGTTATAATAAAAAAACGATCGAATGTATGTTTTTTCCAACAATAAGTATAAGTTGGATATAGAATTTGCACCAAAACCATAGAAAGAAAAGTAAACCCACCTCATTGAAACAGTTATGCCAGAATGAAAAGTTTGGGCGAAAACAAAAGTTATTCACGTGCTCCACACGTCGTTCTATCCGTTTATGAACTTTTCTGGTTCAGAAACATTTTCACGAAAACGCGATTTATACAGGAAAACAAACTACGGAAAACTTGAACTAATTGATGATAACGAAGTATATATAGTTCCGGTCATTCCTACTGAGACTTGGCAGCGTGCCAATGAATATTCCCGGCTATTTTTCACCATCTAGTAGTTTTCTAAATGACTGCAAATTTCAGTTAGCGGATGTTCAGTTCCATAACAACACGTAAATGATGAAATTTATTGGAAAATTTATGTCTGCTCTAATAAATAGTCATCCGAAAATCTTGGCAACATGCCAATGGGTCTCAGTGGGAATGAAACGAACTATACACACACCGCGTACAGTAATTTTATGAATTGTTGACTAAATATCAGGTTTGCCTAGGTTTTGATGATTTTGTTACCACCAAATTTTGTAGGTAAGTATTCCTTTACTCATTACATGAGAGGATGCTTTTCGCGAAACGAATGTTTGGTGGGATTTCAAAATTTCACCACAAGTTACTTGTGGCCTTCAACACACCAATTCTCTAAAAACACAAATTGATTTGAAAACAATCAAAAAGACACATATTTGGCAAATGAATGAACAAAAACGCAAATTGAATGTATTTTCGGAAAATCAGATGAAAATATAAAATAACACAAATGTCAACAAATTTATCACAGTTCGAGTGTAATTTTTGGAAATTCGGTTCAAGATCAAAATCCTAAACTCTGGCCGATTAAACGCAATTCGAATATATTTTCGAAAAACCGGTTGAAAAACAATCAAAAATACAAATGTCGACAAATTTATCTCAATTCGAGTGTTATTTTCGTAGCGATCATTTTATTGAATCAGGCGAAAATGGCAACGAAAATAAGGATTTCATTCAGAACAGTCGAGGCGGCATTTGCACCTGCGATAAGGTCGTACATCGTCTTTCTTCCGCCTAAAAATAATAAACAGTGAAAATAATTATAAAAACAAAAAAACGAAATGGTAGAATAAACAATGTACCACCGATTCTACAAAGACGCATACAGCACTAAACAGCTCATCTGATGCATAACTGAACTGTTTCGATAATTCTTTTGAACACGTTTTTTGAAGCAATGTTCAGAATCGAGTAGAATATTCTGAACTTTCGTTCTCATTTATGTAACAAAACAGGCTAGAATCATAATCGTCGCCAACGGAAAGGCGGGAGGGTACTGTATATCTCACTTTCCGCTGTGTGCGCACACATGTCTTCGATTCCAACGCTTGCTCGTTATGTGCTCCAATAGCGCAGTGGTTAGCGCTCTGCTACGATACTTTTCCTTGCAGGTTCGATCCCGGCGAGAGCGAATTTATAGCACTCACTATACTGTATTTGAACTGTAGAATTGTCAGTAGAGATGATAATAGTATCAAACCCGTACCTCTTCCGCTTCTGGTGGCGGAAACGACGCGGAATGCCGTGGTAGAATCGATTCCGCCCTGCATCACGAGATCCCTGGTACATTCGGGAATACTGAAAAAAGTGTCCTATACTGTTAGTCAATTGCACAGTCACGTGAAACATGTTAAACACAGAAGAACTCAGAAACGTGCAATAAAAAAAGTGCACGATGGCTCATTAGAATGCCTACTTTGCGTGACTATTCAATTAACTTCTAGTATATATACTAATTCACGGCCCTACTTTGACTTCTACTGTATGATTGCTTCCTGACTTGTAGAAGGAAGAGTTATGCTTTCACTCCTTCGGAAACTCAGTTTATCCCTAATGTCTTGTTTTGATTGTTTATCGATGTGAAGGAATAAACATTATTATAGTTATTATGATTGTAGTAATTGAACATGTTTTGAACCCATACAACTCGAGCGTTATAGTCTTCGCCAACGGAATGGCGGGAGGGTACTGTATATCTCACTTTCCTCTGTGTACGCACGCATGTCTCTGATTCCGAAGCTTGCCGGTTATGTGCACTAATAGTGCAGTGGTTATCGCGCTCTGCTACAAATCTTTCGCTCGCAGGTTCGATTCCGGCGAGAGACAGAAATTTATTTTCCAATACCAAGCGAGCAATCGAAAAGGCACAAAACCTTACTACTATACGTTTTATCTGCAGGGTTTGTAATTTGTCCCATTGAGTTTCTTTCAAAATTCACTAGAACACTAATTTGTCTATACGAATCGAACTAGAACACCCTATAGTTGATGTTCAAAATGAGTTTAGGAAATAAATTCGAGATAAAAACTAAAAACTAAAAATAAATACGTTTTGACCCACTTCCATTTTTGCAGTTTCTCCCGAATTTTCATGGAATCGCGGACATTTTCGAGAGTTTCGATGGCGTTTTCCACCAAATCCTGGCAATCCGATTTGAACAAATACACACAGTCGATATATTTCTTCATTTGTCTGAAAATCAACAACTTATTCTTTTATTCGAAAGATTTCGCTTGATTTCCTGCAGAAACAATCTTCTAGCATACGTACTCAGAAAGAGTGGAATTTATCTAGTTTTTGCATTTTCTCTCGTCTTACTTGTAACGGTTTGTTACAGAACAATTACTAACCTAGGGCATGTCAATTACTGAAGAGATCCGCTCAACAGAAAAAAAACAGTTTTGTAAAATTTTTGCGTTTTCTTAGACCAAATTCCGGAAAATATGAGCCCATAAGGGGTTAATTATGAAATAGATCAAAATCAGGAAAAATGTGTATTTAATTCTTACAGGCATCTAGTTGTAGGCTGTGCTGCCTTGGTTTCAATCGATAACTCAGAAAACTGTTGACTTAGAAACAGTTATAAAATAGATTGACTTTCGAAATAACTTTTCAACTTGCATCTAGTTTTCGCCTTTTCTTCCGTTATACCTGTAATTGTTTGTCATAGAACAATCAAGGAGAAAATTTTACTTTCGCCCCCCACCGTACAATCGCACCCCCCGTGACACTTTGGCCCCCCACCCGCACTAGTTTCAACAGAAAATGGTGGGGGGGGGGTAAAAGGTAAATGTATGGTAGGGTGGGGGGCTAAAGTTAAATGTCGACATTGTACAATCACCCCCCCCCCCTAACGTAAATTGGGGGGTGAAAGTAACATGCCTGGCAATCTTTAACAAAAGCCCCCCACCCTTCTGATTCTTAGTTGAAACGGAGCCATGTTACTTTCACCCGCCATGGTGGGGGGTGAAAGTAACACAGGACTTATTTCGGCAAAAACGAAAAAAGTGGGGGGGGGGCGAACGTAAAATAGATCAACATCAGAAAAAGTTGGGTCAAAATTCTAACCTGCATCTAGTTTTCGCCTTTTCTTCCGTGTCAGTATCCATGTCATCCGGTCTATGTTCCGGCAACAGGGGACTACATTTCAACTGGAAGTGATCCTCCTTTTCGGGCGTATCGCAGGAAGCCTCGTCACTGGAAAACAACATTTTTTATTTACATGTTTTTTAGTAATTTTCAAAGCTTAGTTAAGAGATACCGTAGTGTATCCTTGAAAACAACTAGAACAAAGTTCAAATTCTTTGTACCTAGTTATTTTCAAGGAATCCCTATTGTAGCTTCTAGTTGGCTCTGTGTAATTGATCCTGGGTGAAAAATCCTCAGCGACCGGAATGGGAGATTCGAATAAATTCCAGTTGATAAAGTCGAAAGAAATTTCTATTCTGTCAGTGAGCGGCGTTCATTTGTACCACAACATATCAGGAATGTGAAATGATGAAAACTACTCTGAAAAACTTGTATAGGTTCACTGCTTTGTTTCTGTCTTCAAGTTTCCATGTTTCACATTCCAGAAACTAAAATTACTAAATTTTAATAATAATATAGTTTTTCATATTCCAAACTTTAAACTCACGCATAGATCGAAACGAGCAGACAGCTGGCTATAGCGGTGACCAAGAAAAATCTAAAATACTGGGAGATTCTGTAAAATGTAAAAGGGTTCCAGTCACATTTTACGTGCAGAACAATCAAATTCAAACTACAAACCTAGACTATGAGATGGTTATTATAGCCACTTCACTTAATTCAACTACATACTACAAGTACCGAATATGTATTTAAAGAAGGACGATTATGTGCTCCAATCGCAACCCTTCAGTCCTTTAAACTGCAATCCATTTTTCAACTGCAGTTAAAAGTACCGATGTCACGGGATTGGTCCACATAATCGTGTCTCTAAAAGAGCGTGATCAGACCAAATCTTAACATGCAGTTCCTTAATATCGTTAACTTAGGTTCAAGCTACAAAATCGATAGAACAAAACGAGAACCTAGCCTGCTCTGACTAGATCAATTTCCTTTTCCTATTTCCTAACACTATTTCATTTGAAACTTTTTTATTATTTTTTTCTTCTCTTAGAATCTGGAAAAATCCTAAATGGTTCATGAATGAAGAGCAAAAAGAAAGCAACTAACCTCGAAACAGACATTTTCTAAGAATGAGAATGCATTGCACAAGTTTCGGCGTAAAACGTGACGCACAACTCGGAAGTGCACGAGAGAAATCTGACGTACCACCGACTATTTCAAAGTGCACCTCATTTTCAATTCGTTACTGAACAGAAATTTAAGCGGTTGGTTGAAGAAAATCGAAAGGAAATCGAAGTTCATGTAGCACCGAATGATAGCTCAATCCTACATTACTGAACGAAACGTGTTAAAAATGATGTTAAAATGACCATCAAAACGTGTTTAAGCCTACATTTTTATATAGCAATCACACTTCTCTCCGGCTTTGTGAAACACGACATTTCAAACGAGATGTATTATCAAACTTCAATGCAGTAACACAATAATAGTCATTTTCTCGCAACGAAAACTAATAGGACAAAAACCTCACAATGTTTAACTGGTCACAGGCTGTACAAGTTTGGCCACAGTGATGTTTAAATGTACTATACACTTGAAGTAATTTGAAAAGTCACGAAAAGTGATCATTCTAATGAGACATCGTGCACTTTGCCTTTGCACGTTTCAGAATTCTGCTGTGTTTGACATGTTTCACGTGACTGTGCGACTGAAACTATAATATTCTACCAACAACAATTACTCCGGAAACAGTTGTTATTCATTCTAATGAAAAATATTCAAGCAACACACGTTATTGTTAGAAGTTTACGTGAACAATGACTAAAACTACCACTACAAACTACAAAATCACCAAGTACTTTTAGATCACAAACATTGAAGAAATCAGAGAGATTCTGACTTCTATCGATTTCACTTCACTACAAACTTAAGGATTACCGAGTACTTTTATATCACGAAAGTTTAGGGATTCTGGTTTGTGCCAGTTTTTGACGCTGCCTGTGAAACTTTAATGACACTGACTGCATTCTTGTTTCTCATTTTCTCCCTTAGTTTTGAGCTGAAAACGACTAGAAGTAGAGGAGAGAGAAGGGTTAGGGCGTCGCTCGCGAACGGCATCAGAAGTAGGCCGTACTGATAGAAAACAGATGTTCCGACGACGCCGGCGACGTCGAGGCGATTGATCACCTGTGTAGGAAATAATCAACTGTTTGGGGAACGTTTTACTTTTGCCCCCCCCCCCTTTTTTTAGTTTTAGCCGAATTGAGTTCTGTGTTACCTTCACCCCCACCATGGGGGTGAAAGTTACATGGCTCCGTTTCAACTATGAATCAGATATTTTATTTTCAACTTTAGCCCCCCCACCCTACCGTACATTTACCTTTGACCCCCCACCATTTTCTGTTGGAACTAGTGCGGGTCAAACTATCACGGGGGGTGCTATTGTAGGGTGGGGGGGGGGGGGGGGGGGGGCGAAAGTAAAATTTTCCCAGTGTTTGTTGTAGTTTGGTCATCATGCTTGAACTTTCACCAAAAAAGCACGGGATCAAACTACAAACACCAAGCGATGAGCAGACATACATTATGTATGCTTTCTCTGTGAGGAGCGAACCCCATAGTCACAATTGCTATGGCGTAGTGACCCGTACAAAAACAACTGAATTTATAGATTTCAATAATGTCAAAATGTTCGAGTTTTCAAAAACATGCTGAACAAGCACAAAGTGGAAATCATTTATTTTACCTGTTTTTCCAATGTTGTTGTAGCTCGAAAAAACTAGATCAGGCTATATTACTACTTGAAAAACTTGGTGTTCCAGTCTCACAAACTTTTGAGAGTTTTGTTTTTCCAATGAGTTCGAGTTTGGTTGATCCACATTCCACGCTTGCACTCTACCAAAACTCACCAAAACAGTGACGGTGAAGGTTTGAATCAAAAAGTTGATGAAACTCATTCGGAATAGGTTGACTTCTGATTTTTGTGATGATTTAATCTGACGCTGTAATTTCCCAGAGGTTAGTAGGTTCAAACGAGTTGAGGACAGAGCAAACCTTCAAAAGTATTTCATTTTCCGGACACTTTTGAATACGTTTTCTACTCACAAACCTTCTTCAATACCGCATGATATGTATATTGACACTTTTCGACGTTCCACAATGAAACAGCCACGACCATACTCGGCCGCAGAACGAGTTTTCCTAAAGTTTTTCTCAACTTTTACGGAATACTGAAATTTCAAATATTTTCAGTTTCAAGTTTTTTAGCACCCCCACTTACCAGCCTGACCATGGCCGCTACGTTGACAACTGTACTGACCAGAGTACTTGTTATGAAAAACGGAAGAAGGTAGCTGAACAGAAGTTCGCGGGACTGAAACATAAGCCAATTATACAAGCAACCGGATTGCATGTGTAAAGACAGTTCGGTTGCTTTCCAAATGCATCCAAAAGCAACCAAATTGCATTAAAAACAGGAAAATATGTCCAAAATTTGAGTGTTTGGTTGCATTTGGAAAGCAACCAAATTTTTTCAACACATGCAACCCGGTTGCATTTTGGTTGCATGCAACTTGGTTGCATGTGTGAACCGCCCACATCCTAAACTAGCAACTGTGCGGTTCTTTGGCTCATAACTCGCTTGATTTATAGTTCTGCGTACGGAGATGTAGACAATCAATTATCTGGTTTCAAAGAGTTTAAATAAGAAACCACCGTAATATTCTGTCGTAATGAAACAGCAGTGTTCTCAGTAATTTGGTTTGCAATGTACCCGTTTTTTCGGATGGTTCATTGCGCATGGTGCAGAAAATAGACGAAATTTAACTGAAATTTTTTTTTCTTGAATTTAACTCAATCACTGATATAATTAGTTTCAGGGCTCGGTTTGTTATCCAATTCAATACAATGAAATCTAATTACACAGTACACTTTTTTACATGCCCTGCTAAGGTGAAAAATTTTTCGAACACGCAATATAATAGGTAATCAAAGTCGGTTACAAAAATTGTTCACTACAAGTAAATTGAATACTCACGTTAAGTTGACATCTTAATGAGACATTGTGCACTTTGTCATTGCACATTCCTGAGTTTTGCTGTGTTTAACATGTTTCGCATGAATATGCAATTGACTAACAGCATAAACTCTTACGGCAAATATCATTAAATCGTCTAAAAGTTGCCTGGTCATACTGTAGAAGTCTATTCATCACTGAAAAGACTATAACCAACCACAGAAGTGACAGTAGCAAATCCGTCGAATGACGCGACGTATACATATGTCGAGTCTCCGAAGAGAATAGGAAAGGTTCCGAAGAGAGGAGAAAGGAAGATGGCTGGCACAATCAACCACAACCACCTTTCCCACACCTGAAACAAGTAGACTGTCAGTCAATTGCACAGTCACGTAAAACATGTTGAACACAGTAGTACTCAGAAACGTGCAATGGCAAAGTGCACGATGCCTCATTAGAACGCTATAGGATTTGTCAAACCGTTGTGGACACCGTACCATCGATTTTGTATGGGACGAGGTTTGGCGAGCGGCCAATTCGTCTGCGTATCATTGATCTACACACTCTCTCAACTGCTGGCAGATAATCAACGACCGCTCGCCCCGCATCGCTCAATCAATTGAACCCTCCGCTGTCTTTATGGAGAAAACGGCGACTATAGCTTAACGTGATTATTCAGTTTACTTCTAGTATACCCGGATATCACCTGAAGTTAGTGGAGTGGGTGACGATTGAGCTTAAACACGAATGGATTTCTCCAAGTTTGCACAACCACAGTTTGTTAGTATAAACTATCTATCGTTACACCTCGAACCTCGCGGTGATGTTCTAACTTGAGTTATCGGCTGTAACTTAATGCGTTCGAGCTAAATAGTCAGTCCTCGCTAGTGAGCTCAAACTGCTAGTTGTGCCGATTAGGAGGTTTTCTTGGAGTTCTAATGGCACGGGAGGTACTTGACTAGTCCAGTCGCCAGTGCTGAAGCTCTAATGTAGAAATAGATTGAACTACACCTAACTTTATGATAGATACCCAAATAACTAGGGTTGTTAATCGAGTTGAAAATTTCGAGTTTTTCGAGTTTCGAGTATTTCGAGTTTTCAAAATTTCGAGTTTCGAGTATTTCGAGTTTTCGAGTTTTTCGAGTTTTCAGAAAATTCGAGTTTTTCGAGTTTTCGAAATTTCAAGTTTTTCGAGTTTCGAGTTTTTCGAGTAATTCGAGTTTCGAGTTGAACTCGAAACTCGAATTTTCGAGTTTTTCGAGTTCGAGTTTTATTTTTAACAACCCTACAAATAACCTACCCGCTCACATGAAAACGGCAAGAATATCATAGAACATCTATTGAGGGACGTGGTGAGGATCATTAGCTGTTGTAGATACGCACAATGGTAGTGGATTGTGTAGAACAAACTCAAACCCGGAAAATATCCGCGATGGAAAAACTGGGATAAACTACATTTGGAACACGTGTTCTGCGGGACACGCAACGTGATGAACGAGTTGAAGTACGTGATCACATTCTGGAAACAAACTATTAGTGAGAATCGTGGAACTGTGGCAGTTTTGTTCAATTAATAGGTTAATTGCACTAGAATCACGCATGTTATCCAATAAATTTCCACAGGAACTACTTTGAAACCCCAAAATACGATAACCCTCCCGTCTTCTGAGCCGGGGAGTGCAGTTGGCAAACATTTCCGCACGATTAGTTCTATGTTGTTTCTATTTTAAGCAGAGCACTTTAAACATCACTCAACATTTAAACAACATTTCTAGCATCTTTCATTCCAAAATCGGTTTGAATATTTGTACAGAACGGCACCGAGTACCGTATTTTACACTTAAAGAAAGACGATTGTGTGGACCAACCCAAACGCTCCGGTCCTTTAAACTGAAATACATTTTTAATTGCAGTTTGAAGGACCGATGAATCGGGAATGGTCCACATAATCGTCGTCCTACTCTAAGTTACCGTTGGGTCCTAAAAGAATGTGAAAAATGGTAAAAGTGCCATAGAAACTTACAATAAATGCGCTGACCAAAAATAGCACGAAAAACGAGTGGTTCGACCACCAGATATAACAGCATTGAACAGAATCCGTAGAACACGGGAACCAGAAATTTCGCGGATGAAAGAGGCATTTCCTGAAAAACACTTGCTCGTTGGGTTTGCTCAAACCTTGAAGACCGACGTGCTGAACTCGTTGCTCAGACAAAGGCGAGTGTATACTGTATATCTAGTTTTGTGCTGTGTAAGAGCACGGGTTTGAAGCACGGGTTTGATTGGGCAAGGTTTGAATCTCACATGAGGCAGACATTTCATGAATTCGGCACTCACTATACAGGAGTTTCATCGTTGTATTTTGATCTCGAAAATTCACGAAATTCGATCGAAAAGCGACGAAAGCAAACTACAAATATAGCGGGACACTCAGAACAAGCGTCGTTGCAAAACAGTGGATTACTGTTTATACAGCGTGGCGGTCATAGATATTGATTCTTTCCTTTCGTCGTCTGACGGCGCTCTGGGGCACACTATCTCACTAGATTTGTTGCAATACAGTTTCGACCAAACGCGAATTTGTAATTATCAGCCTATGGTCTGAGTAAGGCAACCCACAGTCCAGCCTGCTTGGAGAAAAAAGCTACTCTATACACATACATAGAATAGGCGTTTAGGCAAGTTTAAAAGCTAGTGTGGATAGAGCGAGTTATATATCTGTATTTTTCAGAATTTCTTGACACCTAGTTGGAATAAATGCCAGTCGGCGTAGCAATCCCATAAAATCTCATGAGATACCTAATGAGCTATTAGCATGAGCTTCTCATGAGATTCTATCGATTGCTATGCGACAACATGGAGAGTTCACGAATGGCTCATGAGGCGTCTCATGAGAAACTCATATAAACTTCTCATGAGATTGGCAGGATTACTACGCCGCCAGGAATACCTATGAGAGAACTGGACAATGATGCGATTCTGCAATCACAGAATCCTTTTATACCCTCGATAATTTGTCTTTTGTGGGAGAAACATAAAATGTCGAAACGCATTCCCTGTTCTTTTGTGTGTTATTCAAGTATATTAAAGAGCGATTGTTTCTCTTTTTCTGTTCTGACTTTTAATAGATCGTGGAATTTTCAGAGTATTACTTTTCTTGACGAATCAATTTTCCATATTTGTTGAAATGTTTGGAGATTTTCTCGTTTATTGAAAGTTCTAGCATGAAAATGTCTCTGTCCGAAACAAATGGTAGTTTTAGTTATATAAATGTGTTTAGTTCAAAATATGAACTCAAAAATAGTTGCGACCCTGATTGAAGACGATCTTCGGGTTTTCTCAGAGCGTGGTGCTTCAGTCGGAGTATCACAACACTTCATTTTACAAATACAACCAATTTCCACCAACGACAGTTATTAAGAATAAGTCAACAATTACTAGTCACAAATACCAAAAGTTTACATTCTGAATTACTTATACTATTATTTGCACATAAACTAGCTCACTTGTAAAGCATAAACTTAGAATTGAGATCTAAAAATGACTAGATAATGTTGGAACTATCACTGACACAATACTCGATCAAGAACATTTCTAAGCGAGAACAACTTCATGAATGTTATTACGATGAATAAATAACTTCTATGCTCAACGTAGAAGTAGTCTCTGTAACTTTCCGTTAAATGAATTGAAGTAGTACTCGAAACAATCACATCACCCACTATGAACTACTACTAACTACTAAACAACCAATAACCGTTATCACTTCACCACACAGTACTGCGCAACGTAAATTCAATAGTTCGCACATTTTCCAACTGGACTTGGGCAGCTTGCCAATGAAGTTTCAAGGCAGTTTTTGAACATGACTTCCAAACAATAGAAATTCATGTGAAGTTTTTTCACTTTCCTTATGATTCGTATTCAAAAAAAAAACGTTCTGTAAAATATATGTTATCTCTGAATAACAGTCTTTAAAAGTTTTTGGCACGCTGCCAACGAGTCCAGTTGGGAAATGTGGGCACTATACCACACATAATCGTTTGCGTCGATCGCTACTCATGTTATGACCCTAACTTGATAATATCGATTCCTAGCTCCAATACAATGAACTTTTGTGAAGTTTGTGTGAAAAAGAGGAAGCCTGATTTTTATCGATTCTACCTTACTACAAACTAAGAAATCACCAGGTACGTTTAGATCACAAAAGTTAAGGACTCTGGTTGGTGCCAGTCTTCGACGCTGCCTGTGAAACTTTAATGACACTAACTGCGTTGTTGTTTCTTATTTTCTCCCTCAGTTTTGAGCTGAAAACGACTAGAAGTAGCGGAGAAAGAAGGGTGAGGGCGTCACTCGCGAACGGCATCAGGAGCAGGCCGTAGTCATTGAATATGGAGGTCCCAATGGCACTGGCGATGTCGAAGCGGTTCATCACCTGAGATGGTAAACAGTTTAGAACTTAAGAGTAGGACGGTTATGGGGACCAATCCTGAGACATTGGTCCTTTGAACTGCAATTGAATAATGTATTTTTTCAAGACTGTCATAGTTTTGTATACATGTTTTATAACTTTTCTGCTGTTATGAATCAGAGAAATCTTTCTCTAGGTAAAAGGTGAAGAGTGTCATGAATGTACTCAAAAATATGCAATTATAAAGATCACACTTGATGTTTCTAGCATCGAAACCTGATTATGAAGTTGTAACTTGAGTTCAAGGAAAAACTACAAAGGTTAAAAGAGAAGGCAGGTTGGCGCAAGTTGAGCTGAATAATAGTTTTATTTCCACTCGTTTTTGAAACGTTTTTCATTGGCACGCTGCCAAGTCGCAGTGGGAACAACCGGAACTATACTGAAACTCACCAAAACAGAAACAGTGAAGGTCTGAATCAAAAAGTTGATGAGGCTCATGCGGAATAAGTTGACCTCCGACTTTTGAGATGTTTTCAGTTGATGCTGAAAAGGGTTAATTGGAAAATCTGTTTGCCTTCCTGATAATAATTGGTTGTTTCGCGTGTTGATTTACTTCCTGTTACTAGTGGTGGATCTTTCATTCTGAATCTTTTCTCTTCAGTCGATATTTCTGTTTTGAGTTTTGTCCGATCTTCATTATTTGGTTTTGTTCAATTTCATAATCAAGTTTAGTGTTTTGCATCACGCAGTTTCATGAACTCTTAGTTTCTTAATAAAACTTTTCTAATTCTCAGACAGTGTGTAAACAGCCGACTCACCAGTTTGATCATGGCTGCCACATTGACAATAGTGCTGATGAGAGTAGCGACTATGAAGAATGGAACGAGGTAGCTGTACAGCGTCTCGCGGGGCTAAAATCGTTTTCAAAACTAATATTTTCAAATAACTGATTTCTGTAAAAAAAAAACTATTTTCAAACGTTTCAAACCAGCTCTTAGTTTTATTCGCTTTTTCCTGTATAAACTCCTGATATTCTCCTTTAGAGAAAGAATAAAGTGAGTCGGAAAAGAAAACGCAGCCTGCACGTGAAAGCACAAACCAACACCAAATTATGCAAAAATGAGGTACTAACTGCATTACTACTAGTGTTTTTCACGTTTTCGATGATCATCCCATGAGTCCAACTTGTTCCTCAACACCCACTGACCACAAAATTTCACACATCTTTTGTAATTTGATCTTTTTGCCGTTCAGTTGTGCTTTGCGAACTTCAATGTCTGTATATGTCAATCAAAATACGACTGATATGTTGTTACCTCCCACACTATTTAACCCAAATACTCCACTAGTGTTAGTCTTAGAAGTACTCTGGCAGTAACTCGATCTCTGGTACGATTTTATCACGCTCCCCATCAATAATTTGCTTAGTTCCACCCGTACAGAGTAATGGTTGTTCATCACAGCATTCTGCAGAAATATGTGTAGAACGAATAAGGTAACCTTTGAGTATATTTCTGCCCCATCACCTAGAAACTGACCACAGAGGTTTCACAGCAACACCATCAAGAAACTAATTGTTGTATTTGTAGTTTGCACTCACTGCAGTTTGATTTTGCAGAATTTACTGTGTATCTCGATCAAACTACAAAGTTATACAGTCTCAACAACTTACCACAGAAGTTCCCACAGCAAATCCGTCGAAAGAGGCCACATATCCGTATGCACATTGTCCCAGGAAAATACGGAAAGTCGCTATTAGGGGAAGAAGGAACATGGCGGCCACAATCAGCCACAACCACGATTTCCAGAACTGAAAGAAACAAAGACAATTTCTCAACCGAAAAGTAGAAATAATCCAGTTTACATCATATTTTGATGATGAAATTAATATACAAGCTGGATTTCTAGTCGTTTTACTAGGTAAGAGGTTCGGTGGTTCATTAGGTAATAGGGTAACTGGCACCGTAGAAAAAACGCAAGTGGTGAGCTCAATCTAATCAAAGTGTGATCTCATTCTGGCCACACAGTTGTATGTATAGAATAGATTTATTCGTGATTTAACACGTGACTTCCACATTGTATGTGGCACTTCAAATGAGTGAATTGAGAGGAAAGTTGAGAAGAAAAAGGGTATGGTATGGTTACCCTGTAACGCGCACATTATATAACATGCCATTTAACAGTGCTGGACGACGGCGATTGGACCAAACCATTTGTGGGAAAATAGTTATTTTGAAAGAGACGTTGTAATGGAGAAATGTTTTGTGAAGAGATCATCCGGATTGGCATGTTTGGCTGGGATGAGATGTATGCCCGTTGGCTGCGCCATGTGTGAAAACAGAGGGATGCAATAGAACACAGTTGTGTGTGTGTTTGAGCATAGAATCGTTGGCAACAACCTGGCTAAGATGGTGATCAGACGGCGTAGCAGTCGTTCAAAAATCTCATGAGATCGCTCATGAGCTATTGGCGTGGGCTTCTCATGAGATTCTATTGATTACAATGCTACAACACTGAGAGTTCACGAGTAGCTCAAGAGGGATCTCATGAGAAACTCATATGAACTTCTCGTGAGTTTGGAGGGATTACTACGCCGCCAGATAATTCAGCTCAAAGTGGACCTTTTTCACGAGACTTTGCTACGGTGCCTGATCACTGTATTGATTGTTGTCTTTCACAGATTACTGCCCAAAAACTATATCCTTCTGAGGCAAAGTTCCATAATAATTAGAACATAGGATGTTTTCTACATTTCATATCTTAGGTGTTTAACATTTGGAGACCAACTAGCTCGTTACAAAAGAGAAAGAACATTATGTATTCTTTTATATTCACTTTCATTATATTCACATATTACTTATTCACATATTACTTCTCGCATATCGTATTTACATATTACTTTTAATGTATTAGTGTATTAAAGAAATGTAAACTAACTCTCTCATATCCAAACGGGAAGAATATCATGGAGCATCTATTGAGAGACGTGGTGAGGATCATCAGCTGCTGCAGGTACGCACAATGGTAGTGGATTGTGTAGAACAAACTCAAACCCGGAAAATATCCGCGATGGAAAAACTCGGATAAACTACATTTGGAACACGTGTTCTGCGGGACACGCAACGTGATGAACGAATTGAAGTACGTGATCACGTTCTGCAAACAGACGTGTAACTTGATAGATTGATCTCAGATCACTTTTTCAGAACTTCGTTGAGGTTAGGAACCACAATAAAATACCCAATCTAACAGATTATATGGCCTACAGACTAGAATTGTTAATTGAGTTCAAAATTTCAAGTCTCGGGTTCTGGGAAATTTCGAAATTTCGAGCTGTCGAGTTTGCCGAAAAATCGAGTTTTCGAGTTTTTTCCGAGTCGAGTCGCTTTAACCCACCTCAGACATCTCATGGGAACATTGACTTTTTACCCCCTACCTTTCTGAAATTGTATTGCGTTTGGGGAATTGTAGTTTGACCCCCCCCCCCCCACCGGGAAGTGATAATTCAATTTATCACCTGCAATACAAAAGTTTGAGGGTGGGGGGTAAGAAGTAGACATTTCCGGTATGAAGCCGACCCAGGTGGGGGGTAAATAGTAAATGTCGAAGTTGATTTTTGACCCCCCCCCCCTCTCCTAGATTTTCAGGTTTGAGCTTGGGTGGGGGGTTGGAGTGCTACGGGGGGGGGGACCCAACTAGAGTGGGTGGCGATACTTCAATTTTCCCCATCTCATTCCCTAATCGCATAATATCATGCGCTCGTGATTTCAAAATTCGAAATATATGAATAGTTAATGCGATTCCACCTAGCTGGTTTCTATATGTTTTATTTATTTAACTTTTCTTCGGTCATCCACTCCTGTGATATTTCTATAATAGACATCAATTATATGATCACCGATCCGTATCTAGGTATTATATTAAATAACTTTGGAAGTTTGAAAAATATACTACAACGATTACTGTTTCAGCTCTTTCACCTGACCAACTGACCATAAAAACGGAGCGCGGAATCAGGGGTGATCACAGATTGCCCGCCGTACAACTTTTCAACGGGGGAGGGGGTCGTAAATGCTTCGCAGGGGCAGAAAAAGTTCAAACTATGGCGAATTTTTGATGAATTTTCACAAAATTTGGCAACTTAAAACAAGTTTTTGGCAAATTCCGATGTTTTAGAGGGGGGAGGTCGCACTGACCATTGAGTCGAGAAACTTTGTGGTCACCCCTGCGGCGGAATACGAAATATGTATAAGCAATAGTTTCAAAAGAAAAATGTACTTCATCGCTGGGCTTTGATTTTGTCTTTGACGTTGCATGACGTTTTCTTTTTCAAAATCCTTTTTTTGGTTTTCAGACAGACAAGGAAATTAACTATTGTAGTAAGTGACCTTCGCTAATTCCCACGCAGAACGTCATTTTTCCTGCTTGTTATTCTCATGGTTGAAAAACACATTCTCACGGAAATATTACAATGGGTGGTCATGAACACTCTTTATATGTTGGCAAAATGCAAAAGACCATGTCTCAGACGGGATTCGAACCTGGCTCCAATGAATGTTACCGGCCACTACACCAACTGGGCCTAATGTGGCATGAATCGCATCATACTATGATATTTACAGAAATGTTGTTTCGGTCATCACTTTCCGAATCAACACCACCTAGTTTGCGACGGTATTTTTAGAAACATAATCGGTTCTTTTTACGTTTTCGTGTATGTTTTGAGAGTGTAGCCATCGCTTCCAAAAAGAGAGAGGGTACTGTATGTCGCAATTTCCGCTGTGTACGACCACACGTCTTTGTTTCCGAATTGACAGTGGTCAGCTACGGAACTTCTGCTTGCGGGTTCGATTCCGGCAAGAGACAAAAGTCTATCATTATGGCCTCCGCGAATTGCCAATGTTCTTCGATCGAGTTCCCATCATTTGCATGAAAACAAGAAAACCAGAATAAAAATGAACTTACAATGAAGGCACTGACGAGGAAAAGGATGAAAAACGAGTGATTGAAATGTTTCCACGCCCTTAGAATAACAACAACAGCCACAAGATATGAGATCATTGAAAGGAAACCGTAGATCACGGGAATGAGGAATCGGAAGGAAAGTAGCGCCATCTCCAACCAAGTTCTGTAATAACAATAATATTTCTTCTTTAGTTCTTTTTATTAGTCTCAACAAAAACAAAAATTTTTGAACCTGGTTCTTTGAATTACTGAACCTACATTTTATAATAGTCATTCCTAACAAAGCTCCTAGAGTTCAAATTTGACTTCCCAGTGACTTCCATCGCAAACTTTTACTTTCTCTACAAATTTCTCAAATAGAAGAAAGGTCAACCTTTCTGCTAACAGTGACATCAGTTGAAATAACTGTCAGTTTTGTAATCATACTGTAACCAGTAACTCACATTGTTTCAATTCCGCTTGGTTTGATTTCGGTTCACGTCACTGTGAGCTAATAGGTCAATCACTGAAGAGAGAAAATAAAATAATTGAATGAATTGAGTTACACATGCTTATTTCGAAAACAGTCTTAAATCAAAACCTAGATCCCCCTCTGCGTCACTCGCTTTGCACACTATTTCGTCAGACTTCTATTTTGACAAGATCCACTAGTATAAAGCGCTAGTCTGGTGTGTTTGTTTGTGGGTTTGTAACAATTGGTGTACTTTTAGTCGAAAAGCGGGTGAGGAGAGTGAGGCAAGCTGCGTGAGAAAACGTGAGCTGGATGGATTTCATTTCTATTTCCAAGTGAATATGAATGGGCTGCAGCTGCAAATTGACGAATTGAGCAATAGATTTGTTCAGTCAAGTTAAACAAATTGGCGTTAATGTCACGTGGGACAAGCGGAGTACACGCGGCCTCAACAGAGAGAGAAAGAAATATAGAGAGATATAGATTCGCACTCTATGTTGGGAAGAACTTCCGCGCCCCATGTTAAGAAAAACTTCCGCGCTCTATGTTAGGGAGACATTTTGCGCTCTGTGCTAGGGAATAGTTCCGCGCTCCATGTTAAGGAAAACTTCCGCGCTCTATGTTAGGGAGAACTCCCGCGCCCCATGTTAAGAAAAACTTTTGCGCTCTATGTTAAGGGGAACTCCCGCGCTCTTTGTTAGGGAAAAATTTCGCGCTCTGTGCTAGGGAATAGTTCCGCGCTCTATGTTAGGGAGAACTTCCGCGCTCTATGTTAGGGAGAGCTCCCGCGCCCCGTGTTAAGAAAAACTTTTGCGCTCTATGTTAAGGAGAAGTTTTGCACTCTATGTTAGGGAGAAATTGCGCTCTATGTTAGAAGGGAGTTCCGCGCTCTATGTTGGGAAGAACTTCCGCGCCCCATGTTAAGAAAAACTTCCGCGCTCTATGTTAGGGAGACATTTTGCGCTCTGTGCTAGGGAATAGTTCCGCGCTCCATGTTAAGGAAAACTTCCGCGCTCTATGTTAGGGAGAACTACCGCGCTCTATGTTAAGGAGAACTCTGGCGCCTCTGGATTGGGAAAAACTTCCGCGCTCTATGTTAAGGAGAAGTTTCGCACTCTATGTTAGGGAGAACTTACGCGCTCTATGGTATAGAGAAATCTCGCGCTTTATGTTAAGGAGAACTCTGGCGCGCGGTTAAGAAAAACTTCCGCGCTCTCTGTTAGGGAGAACTCCCGCGCCCCATGTTAAGAAAAACTTCCGCGCTCTATGTTAAGGAGAAGTTTCGCACTCTATGTTAGGGAGAACTTACGCGCTCTATGGTATAGAGAAATTTCGCGCTCTATGTTAAGGAGAACTCTGGCGCCGCGGTTAAGAAAAACTTCCGCGCTCTCTGTTAGGGAGAACTCCCGCGCCCCATGTTAAGAAAAACTTCCGCGCTCTATGTTAGGGAGAACTCCCGCGCTCTATGTTAGGGAGAAATTTCGCGCTTTATGTTAAGGGGAACTTCCGTGCTCTATGTTAAGAAAACTCCCGCGCGCTATGTTAAGGAGAGGTTTCGCGCTCTATGATAGGGAGAACTTCCATGTCCTGTGTTCAGAAAAGAAGGCCAGGGAGCTCCCGCCAGCCTAGGCTCAAACAAGGGAGGAGGAGGCGGCTTTAGCCGCCGGCGCCCTCCCTTGTCCATTCATATATTTGGGTAGTTTGGTTTGTTTGTTTGTTTGTTTGTGTGAAGCCTTTTTGCTGCACTTTTAGTCGAAAAATGGGGAAAAACTGAAGCAAATGCACTTTTTGCTGAAAACTGAGAAAAGCCGTGAGCGAACGTGAGCTAGATGCATTCCATTTCTCATTGGCAGTAGTGTGGGAAGGGTGGATCATAATTTCCAGAGAAAAATCTCGCGTTTGTTAAATAGAATTTTCGCCTCTCTCTATGTTAAGTGAAACCCTCGCGCCCTATGTTAGGGAGAAGGTCCGCGTTTAATGTTGAGAGAAACTCCCGCGCCCTATCCCTATGCTAGGAAGAAGTTCCGCGCTCTATGCTAGAAGGGAATTTCGCGCTCTATGTCGAGGGAAACTCCCGCGCCCTATCTTAGTAAACAAATTCCGCGCTCTATGTTAAATGAAACTTCCGCACCGCATGTTAGGAAGAAATTCCGCACTCTATGTTAAGGAGAACTCCCGCGCCATAGGTTAGGTAGAACTCCCGCGCCCTATGTTAGAGAGATATCCCACGCTCTCAGTTAAGGGGAGCTCCCGCGCCCTATGTTAAGGAGAGTTTTCGCGCTCTATGTTAGAGAGAACTCTCGCGCCACATGCTAGAGAGATATCCCACGCTCTCAGTTAAGGAGAGCTCCCGCGCCCTATGTTAAGGAGAGTTTTCGCGCTCTATGTTAAAGAGAACTCTCGCGCCCCATGCTAGAGAGATATCCCACGCTCTCAGTTAAGGGGAGCTCCCGCGCCCTATGTTATGGAGAGTTTTCGCGCTCTATGTTAGAGAGAGCTCCCGCGCCCTATTTGAAGAAGAGCTTTCGTGCTCTATGTTATGGAGAGGTTTCGCGCCCTATGTTAAGGAGAGGTCTCGCGCCCTATGTCAAAGAGAACTCCTGTGCCCTATGTTAGATTGATATCCAGCACCTTATGTTAGGGAGAGCTCCCGCGCCCCAAAAAAAATTCGGGTCATGTGTTACAAAATGTTCAGTTCGCTCCTCTTCTCTTAATTTAGGTAAATGGACTGAAAGTGAAACTAAATATATTTGGAAGCTCTCGCCAGCCCGGAATAAAAACAAGGGAGGCGGAGGCGGCTTTAGCCGCCGGCGACCTACCTTGTATATACTAGAAGTAAACTGAATAGTCACGTGAACACGTGAACTTAGCTTCTCATATGACATCGTGCACTTTGTCATTGCACGTTTCTGAGTTCTGCTGTGTTCAACATGTTTCACGCGACTAACAGTATAAGAACCCAGAAATAGCGTTTATTTCCGGAGACGCAGACTAGGATCTAACAGTCGGGATATTCCCGAATAAGACCTCTGGTAACACTAGAAGTACAAATGTTCTACTACAACTTCTCTTTTATATCCGGCCGAGATGTGTTTTTCGAACACTGTCTAGAGGTCAAATAGAGTACATTCTCACGCTTTTTCAATGTGATAATATCTTAGTAGGTGGCCAAAAATGTTCTAGCACTCAGAAATCAGGCTCAAAAAAGGTGTTGAACAAAGTTTTGATCCCAGTGATTTTCTGTTTAATTTTGTTTTTGCGTGAAACGCGATTTATGTAGAGTAACAGTTCTTCCCCAATTTCATGGAGTTGGAACAACTATACTCCGTTCCACCAAACGATAACTTTCTACAGTAATCTTTCGATTATTCAAGGCCTTTTATCTAACCAACGAACAGACTTTTGGATTCACTGTTCTCTATGCTTGTAGTAACCAATGTAGAAAACGAAGTCACGAAGTTTGAACTATTTACAATACCTACAAGATATGAAAAATGTACTTGAAAGCATCACAATCTTACTGTAGACGGTTATTGTTGCGTGAAACAGACTATAATAGATAGGTTGTTTTGAGAACAACATTGAAAGTTACGCACAAAAGTTCGCTCTGTGTGGTTTTAGTGTGATCTCAACACTTTTTTTTGCGAATATCACACTTTGAATCTAATAATTGACCATACAAAATCAACTTTGATTACCCCTTTTCTCAAATTAGTGATATCTTTATGATATTACGTTAACTTAAATGCATTTTTCGCGTTAAGAGTAGCAAATTTCACACTCAAAAAGAGGTAGGATAAACCACCATTTCAAGTAGCTAAATGTATTATCTCATATTTCCCTCGAAAGTTCGGCATTCTTGACACATTCATCTTCAACTATTCCACCTAAAAAGTCCCCCGACCAACTAGCTATTTGGAAAGACAGATTGACCGCTGTGGTGCCACAAATACAATACGGTATTCCGGTTTTTCGGCTGTGTTTCAAATGACGTAGCGTGTCTACGGCTATAATGGACATGATGAATAGATAAACAGATGTGACACAAGAATTTGTGGAACCTAAATAGGTTGTAAAACTACTAATATGTTATACTAGAAGTGCGTTGAATGGTCACGTAAAGTTAGCATTCTAATGAGGCATCGTGCACTTTGCCATTGCACGTTTCTGAGTTCTGCTGTGTTGAGCATATTTCAAGTGGTGACTACGAAATTTATCAATAGTATACTTACTAGAACTCAACAATTTAGTCACGTGAAATGTGAAAACAAAAAGTTCAGTTTACGATAAAGTTCTCATTTTCGTTTATAAATGTAAAAAAACGCAGTATGAAAATTCAGTTCCTAGTTACTTCACTAGTAAACAAAACATTCAAGTGGTTTTTGAAAATATTTTATATGGAAAAAGTTAGAAACCTTTTTGTTGAACGTCGATGATAGTTGTTAAAAGGACGATATGACTTGAATTGGGTGATATATTTTTACGATATAAGATGTTTTCGTTTTTGATAGAGAATAAAGAAATAATAAAACGAAACAAGTCTTTCATTTTGAAACGATGCAAAATATTATTGTTTTTTAGTGAATCAACTATGTGAAGAACAGCGAAAACCTTCACTTTACTACAATGAACTTAAGTTTTTCCGGGTTCGTTTACTTCTATTTTATATTGGTAAAACCGGAAAAGATGAAAAAAACCGTGGAAAAATTGAATAGTCGGGAACTCTACCGTTAGTATAGTTCGTTTCACCAATCGATGACTTTCTACAGTAATCTTTCGAAAATTCAAACGCATTTATCTAGTCAACAAACAGAATCAAAGATTCACTGTTTTGTATGCTTGTAGTACCCAAAGTGGAAAACGAAATCACGAAGTTTAAACTATGTACAACACCTACAAGATATGATAAATTCACTTAAAAGTTTTATAATCTCACTGTAGAGGGCTATTGTTTCGTGAAACAGACTATACATAGTCCAACCCTGACGAGCGTTGAAAAAACACATGACAATAGTGATTTTCAGTTTTTTGTTGTTGCCTAAATATTTCAATAGAAAAAAAACAGTAAACCAGCTGTATTTCCAGTAAAGTCATTAGGTAGCAAGCAACATTATCGACGAAATCGAAAACAGCAGCAAACTTCAGTTTACAATGACACATTTCAGTTTTTCTGCTGTTTGGAATATTTTTGGTGGAAAAATGAACAAAATAAGTTTTTTTTATTATGTTCGCTGTAACGATGTTTGACGGTAGTTTCGATATGACGATACTACTCTAATTGAGTGCTACAGATTTAGAATAATAGCTGTTTTCGAATTTCTAGATTGCAATCACTCGAAAGTTATCAAAATGGAGAAGAATGAGTAATGCGTAGTTTCAAAGACTCAGACCATTCCCAGCCGATTGGCCAGCCACTTTTGTAGCGGCCCCGACGAGAGAGTGTGCAGGTCAGAGAGACGCAGATGTCTGCGACCTCATTGACCTGCATGCTCTATCGCATTCGTAGCTGGCTAATCACAGAAAACACCACTGAGACTTTGGCAGCCTGCCAACAAAAGTTCCAACGATCTTATTTGCGCGAAACTTCTGCGGTTAGCAGGCTATGAAATCTAGAGAGCATCGAGATCAATGAGACCGGATAAGTCTGGCCCAGTCTGCTGCGTCTCTCTGCCCTCCACACTCTCTCGTCAAGGTCGATACAAACATGGCTTGCCAATTGGCAAGAAACTATCTGAGTTACAAATGATTAGAAGATTCCGTAGACGTGTATTTACTCGTTTCACAGCGTGTGAGCAAAACACTCCTGTTTTGATTTTTATGAAAATATGAATACAAACATCTCAAGAAGAGACTAAAACTGATATAATCCTGCTAATGAGTTTATGTGAGAAGCAGCAGAAATGTTTACTATACTACGAGGCTTTCCCACATTCCAGTTACGCTTCTTACCTTTTAAGGGAGTGACCGAAAGTTATTTTTGCAGCCGGCTGAGTGAACTCGATGTTTCAATTGAAATATAGTTACAGGATGCAGAATGCTCACAAACAACCTATGTGAGCCTCGAATTTTTTTTCGGGAATTAAGGACGATACAATTTTAAGTTGTACTCACTAAGAGCACGAGTACCTCTCATGAGAAGTTGGTGAGATATTCTTTATCAAGTTATCTCCTTGGGTTCGTGAGGGATTGCTACTCAACTTGAAATTGAATTCGAAACTCAATTTTTCCCAATACTCGAAAGTTCGAAAGTTCGTGAATTTCTGAACCTCGATATTTTGAACTCGAACAACCCTAACCGCTAACGCGCCTAGTAGCATTCTAGCTTACTGTAGCCTACTGTAAAGTTCCTGCGAAATAAAACCGATTTCTCATAGTCGTCGCCAACGGAAAGGCGGGAGGTTACTGTACAACTCAATTTTCGCTGTGTAAGGACAAATCCTCGGTACCGCAGTAGTTAGCGCACCAATTACCAAACTTTTGCTTGCAGGTTCGATTCCGGCGGGGACTGAATTTATAAATTTGACACCCCTTATACGCTAGAAGATGACTAACAGTGAGAATTCGTCATGACTGTAATTGACTACCACACATTCAGAATAATTGGTGTTTTCGTGTTTCTCAATTGCAATCACTTACCAATAACCAGCACAGAAAATGAGTAATCTGTCAATTACTGTTTTGCTTGAGAAATAACTACGTAAAAACGTCACAGACGTTACTTTAATTCTATTTTTTCATTTTTGTAACGCTCATTATTTTGCAAGGAAATTAGATAAATGTATTTTACATTTAAAGAAAGTTTGTTATGTTAAAAATGCTGCAATTGAAAAATATTTCTTTTCTTTGTACTAAATTTTGAAGGTGTTCACCAGTTAGAGGTAGCTGATGATAAAGAATGCTGTTAGTTCATTGCCCAGTCGCATGAAACTTGTTAAATACAACTCAGAAACGTGCAAAGAAAAAGTGCACGATTTATCATTAGAATGCGTACTTGACGTGACTATTCAAGATACTTCCAGTATAGTGAGTGTCAAATTCAGAAATTGCTGTCTCTCGCTGGATTCGAACCTGCGAGCAAAAGATTCGTAGTCGCTGGATTCGAACCTGCGAGCAAAAGATTCGTAGCAGGGCGCTAACCACTACGCTATTAGAGCACATAACAGGAAGGCAGTGGAATCGAAGACACGTGTGCGTACACAGCGGAAAGTGAGATATACAGTACCCTCCCGCCTTTCCGTTGGCGACGACTATATAAAGACTTCCCTACCGAGGCCGTATTCACAAATGTGCTGATCGAATCCTCTAAACCTGCTTCTCCTCAGACACACGCTATTTCTCTGCTCTCATACCCCGCTGGTATTGGAAAGAGAAAACGAAGTGGTTAAAGTCAATAAAATAATCGACTTTGAGGGTTTGAAAAATTTAAAGTTTTTAGTAAGAAAAAGTTTCAAATTTTATGAAAAGTACGTTTTGGTTACCAAAACTTGCATTGTTTCGTCTCTTAATCTCTACGATGCTTTATTCTTCAAGAGGTAAGAGACGAGTGTCGCGAAATAGTGTGCAAGAGGAGAGACGGAGAGACACCGAAGTAGATAAAAGCGCAGAGATGTTCTAGGATTTACTCAGAACGGAACATATACTTGAAGTACACTGTAACATTCTGTTGAAGGGGAGCTGAATTGAATTTTCAAATAAAAGACAAAACTGAAAGAAATCGATATAAGTCATTTTCTCCCTACAATGTCCGATTCAAAGCTCTATTTTCAATACCAATCTGTACTACCTGTCAGAGACCCAGAGAATGAATTGCAACCGCGTTCTCAGTATCCGAGTGGCGTAGCAATTCATTCAACATCCTGAGAAGTTCATATGAACTTCTTATGACAATCTCACGAACATCTCAAGAGCTATTGGTGGTCTTTCAGTGTCATGAGAAGTTCGTGGGATATTGCTCATGAGATGTCTTCTGAGCTCTCTGAGGGGTTTCTACCGCGCCGGAAGTAAAGTTATGAACAATGAACACTCATTTTCATTGTAACTGAGTGCTATACATGTAGAATAGTTCATGTAATCAGGTTCTTCTCCCGAATTACTTTCATGAAAGAGAAACTAATTCCGACTGGATCGTAAAATAGAAAATCTTCATTTACAGCCCTCTCTTCAGTATCCAATCAAGATCTGGAAGTCTGAACATGATAAAGATGTTTCTAGTTCACTCCAATCATAAAAAAATGAGGGAAATTAGTGTGCGATTTATTTAAATTTTGGCAGAACGTTTGCAAACCTTTGCAGTTCTACATCACAAAAATACCGCAATTGTATTGTAAACTCTAGTGGTAAAATATTTTTTTCAGGGTACCCTTATCACTTATATAAACATCAGAAGTTGTTAATTAGTTTTACTAGTTTCCATTCAAAATTTATATTTCCGTGACTGTCGGGTAAATATCCATGTCAATAGAAAACAAGTGTTTTACACCTAGAATATCTGGTGGAAACGGGTTTGCGTGGATATTTCACATAGGATGGACACGAGCGAAACGATTGGTCAAATGTTTCAGACAAGCTATAAAAACAACGGCCACCAGTTTCGAAGCGCGGTTTGATATGCAAATGACTCCAACCCGCTAGGAACAAACTACCCAGTATACTATAAGAGGAATTATGCACTATGTCATTGCACGTTTTTGAGTTCTGCTGTGTTTAACA